>APFE030215885.1:0-11795 GCA_000404065.3 Pinus taeda
CTCTCCGTTCTCCTCCTCCCTCACGTTACAACTATTAATATTTTAAAGAAAATTTCATATATAAATATAAACCGTTCATTCAAAAACTTCTAAAATTTTATTGTAATTAACTTAAAATTTTAATATAAAAAACATTTCCAACTTAACAAGAAGTATATAAATTTATTAATTTGTTTAAATAAACTGATATTAATAATGAATGAATAATGCCCACTTTAAACAAAATAATAACTAATTTACTTAGTTAACTTAATATGTTATGATACAGCCCCGGATACGGGTGACACAGGGTTTACGCGGGCCGAGCCACATGGCCCCCATGTGATGCCCCATGCAACTTAAATGCTCACTAATGGAGCCGCCATCGACCAACTCCGGCTGCTGTGAGCTCACGGCATTAATGCCGCACAGGGTGACGGGATGGAGGGACGAGGGAGGCGCTCATTTCAATGGCACGGTGATAAGTATGAAGCCGACGATGGCATCCGGCCATGGCTCCTGGTTAACGCAGCTTGCGGGTGGCAGAATTCTCCGGGGAAAATTTGCAGAGGTAAGAGGCGCACGCCCACGCTGGCTGCCCTCTGGTCCTGTAGTCTTTACAACTGGGCATGCTCTTGGGAAGGAGGGAAGGCAAGCTCAGAGGTTCGGGAGGCGAACTCTGAGCTCTGCAATTTGGCAACAGGAGGCGTCGAACTGTTGGATGAGGTATCGAAGGTGGTGGTGGGGGTGCTTGGCAGGACCCAGCGACGAATTCAGGCTCCTAGGAAGCTGCAAGACCATTTAGTCATGGCCCGACTGCATCACAGACAGCCCAACAGAAGGGGCTCGGGACGGGGCTCGAACAGGGGACGTGGGCGTGGTGGTGTTGAGCGGGAGCACCACCACTGCTGCTGCGGTTACTGCTACCGATGGGCAGGGGTGGCACCTCTCCACGCAGGACAAATCACGGAGGTTGGAGGGGTTAGTGAGGAGGGACCTGCCCTCCCGACGTTTGGCTCTGTGGTTTTCACCCTCGGCAATGCGCGTGATCCTCACAGTATTTGTGCACATGTATCGGTTCTCTTCACCCAAGTCCCGGAGGGTGCAGGGGAGGAAGCGCCACCAGGAGGAGAGGATGCACCCAATGCAGGCCCGGAACAAGCCCACCCCTTGCCGCCCCCCCCAAGTGGGGAAGGCACATCAGGGAAAGCCACCATGGCAGACCCCTCCACCTCCAGAGCAACGACAGTCTCAGACGAGGAGCGCGTCAAGTGGGCAGCAATGTGGGAGGGTGTCCCTGAAGGTCTTGGCTGGTGCACGATTGAAGAAGAGAAGCCTCCGGCGGATGGGTAGCCACCCTGCGCGCGACCTCACCCGGCATCAGTCCAGAACGATGTCAAGCGACGGTTACCTGGTTTGGGTTCGAATTCAGTTTATTTCCCTGTTGTTCTTTAAAATTATCAGCTCTTTTTGTTCTAGCCTGGTAATGGGTAGTCGGGTTAACTCAGGCCCAATAGGTTGGGGAGGGACGCCCCTGCGTGGGCTAGATAATTTGCAAACACCTGGTTAGTATGAGTCCTGTTTTTGGCATTTTTTTGAAATCGTTTTGGAGCCTCGTTCATCTTCCAGAGGTCTCAGGAAATGTGTCAGTCGCTACCCGTGCGAGGGAGCCTCCTGTTAAGTCAGTGTATCCATGGTGCCGAGGGTGGCCATGGAGAACACTGTTATTGTCACGCTACATATGTCTGTAATTTCCTTTATGTACATATAATACAATAGTTAGAACTTTTATTGAGAAAAAAAAAATATGTTATGATACAGAATGGGTGAAGTTTATAACTTGTTATAATATGATGAAAATAGATGGCTGTGGATTTTCTTTGTAAGCATCATCACCATTTTTTTTAAGTTTGAAAATAACATGTTTTCATGATTGGTTTTAATCAATATATACTTTTCAACAATACAATCAATCACAGCATCACAAGTGACCATGACAATGATATTTTTTGAAACCACAATCATTCAATGATAATTTAAAATATATCAAAAGTCCCTCGTGATGATGATAAAATACAAACAAAATAAACATAGAATTTAAAAATTAATTTACAAATTGATGTTTTATGATCATATAATTTTAAATGTATGTGACTCTAGTTTATGCTACGTACTTCTTTTTGTGCTCTTTTTTTCCGTTGGTTGTTTGTTATATTTGTATGTGTATAATTTTTTTACACATATGTAATCATAAAAATAAGTACTTTGCCAATGTGTAGAATCTGTATACTAAAGTACTGATCTTTAACTTGTAGCTTAATTTAATAAAATCTTGTTTTTTCTGCAAATGACAACAACATCATGAATGAATCTGAATTTTCAAAAGAACCACTATCAATGAACATTACTTTCTAATTAATCATTTTTTATAATTAGATAGAATTTTTATGATGATAGAATTTTAAATGTTTGTGTTTTTATTTTACGTAATGTATGTGTTTGTTTTTGTATGCCCTTTTTTGTGTACAAACTTTAGAACACGAGAAATAGTTTCATTAGAATATGTCGTATGGATGGTCATTGCCCAACTTGACTATTGACTTGATGCAAGTCACATCTATGATGATTTTACACACATAAAATACAATATCTAAGAATTACACTTCCAATTAATTCAATGTGTATTAAACTATATATGCTCAAATTAGCATTTAGTTTAACAAAATTTCATTTATTTTTGCAAATGACTATGGTTTTCTTTTGTTAGTAAGTATCATTATTCAATGCATATATTAGAATAAAATTACTTTATAAGTATTTCTATTTAACATATATTTATGATTAGTTACAAATGGACATTTCATGATGATAGGGTTTTAAATGTTTGTGTTTTTATTTTATATAATGTATTTACTTGTTCGCAATTGTGCTTGTGTGTGTTGATATGTCTATGAATTCTAGAACACACAAAAAACTTTCAATATAATATACCATATGGAAGGTCACTAAACAAATTGTCTATAAACATGATACGAATAACTTCTATGATGATTTTAAGCATGCATGGTATCCAATGCAAGAGATACACTTCAAATGAATTGAATGCTTGCATTAACTTATCCATGGTCTATTTTAAAAAAAATCACTTATTTTGGGAATTCACCATGACATCATGAATGAAAAAGTTTTTTGTTTGTAACAACCACTATACTATTGAATGTGTATCTGAAAATCAGATTCTTTTATAATTATTTATAAATAATATAATTTCTTTCCTCGGAAATAATCGTAATTTTATTAATGAAAGCAAAATTACATGTTGTAGATAGTGATAATGCATTCAATCTTGCCAATCGAAATTGGTGATCACAAAGACCAAAAACACAACTCCAAGTGGTGGTAAACATGTCACCCTTTTCTCCATTTCCTCCTTTTAACCTTTCGTCATTATGCCTGGTAAGGAGTGGCCATTACAAACTCTAGCTGGGTCCCTTCATTCGTTGTTGGATTTTTCTTATCTGAATATGAACTTTCAGATACACGATGATATTTTGAATCCCCCGTCTCTACTACTAGAGTGATCATCTCATGCCTCGATGTGTGTGCTGCAGTTCCTGAAACTTCATGATTAACGCACCCCTTTTCTATGTTTTCTTCTGTATTTTGGGCTTCTTCTTTGATAGGAGGATCCATTTCTTCATCATTCTCTTCTTTAGTAGGAAACTTTTGTGGGAATTTTCATCCCTTGAGTTTCTTTCTTGTTTACTTCTTCATTTGACATGTTTTCTTGGCATCATGACATGAATTTTGTGGATGTCTCATTTTTTGGCTTATTCAACATCTAAAAGTTGTGTTCTCAAAATCTAGGAACTGTGTCGAGCACTGCTTATTGTGTGTCAAGAGAATATGGTCCTAAAATCCTTTATTGAGGTCTAGCTCCAAATAAATTTTGGCGATTATGTAGATTTTTTCCTCAAATATTTGTGTATATTTATTTATGTATCACACTAATATGTTCCCAATGGCTTCTATCACTTTACGGAGCCATAAATGTACGTGTAGATTATGCAGTCTAACCCAAACCAACCTTTGAGATACTACAATTATATTCGCGTCGAAATATGGGAACCAAGGGATGACAAAATTTCCTGCAAAGCCCCAAAACCATGGACCCTCTTTCAATATATATTCACAACCCTCTCATGATACAAATTTTACTATGAAAGAGCCCCTGGAGCAAAGCTGAATCTCACAATTTATTGTCCAATTTGTGAATATCCAATGGAAGAGATCCATTAGTTTTAGCCAAAAAGTGTTGAATATGCATAGTACTTCTTGAGATTCATATGTTATGAAAAAATAATTTGCTTATGGTAGATCTATAGTCAATATTGGGATTTGATTTAGTTGTTCCACTATGTAGGTGCTGGGTATATTGTGTTTCTGATCTGGTGTTGTTGAGGCAACACATCTTCCTTTGAGGATATATATGAAAGAAAAGACTCCATATACTTGCCCTTTATTTGATTATGTTCCTTTGGGAATACTAGATCTAGACACTGCCCTTGTGCCCTTTGAATTTATTGGTCGAGGTGATCCTCCCCGAATCCTCAAGTTTAATATGATGGTGGATAACGGGAGGATGTTATAATCTTGTAACATCACATCTTCTTGGATCGATTTTCATCTGGAGATTAGACTTTCTAGGAGTAGTGGGATACCCAGAGTGTGCGCGATATTGTGCTTTAATTGTTTGACGTGATTTGTGGCCAAAACCCAAAATAATATTGATTTTCCATTTGGGGATTTGACAAAAATCTCGAAGGCTACTAGATCTAGTGCCCATACTTGACAATCACACGAATCTTCAGTAGAATCAATGGATAAGTTTGGATCTGCAAAGAGTGATATGGATTTCCGTGGCAGTATTGACTTCATAAGTGATGGCCAAACCACCAAACCCACAGACTTTGATCGAGGAAAATTTTGATCCGTCAAAAAACAAAGGAGACTTTTCACATCCAATGCTACTCCTCCATTTTGACAACCTAATGTGCTCAGGGGATTGAGAATATCCAAATTTGGAATATTTTACAACGGATCTATGAAATGAAGTTTTCGAGGTGGAATATTCACTTCTGTAGCCAATATTTTTCCTTCATATCTGATCGATATTTCTGTTGTGACTAAGACCAAACAATTATAAGTTTCTTTCTCCAGAGTCACCTTAATCCTACACAGGTCCATTCCCAACTCATGAATGTGATGCCCTTCACTTCCTTCTATTCCATCGTGTACGTACAGGCTGAGAAGGTACTCTGCATCGATCATTTGGTGAATGATACTATTAACAGCACAGGCTGTCAATCTCCATCCCTGCATAGGAGACCAGAACTAGAATTAAATCCATTCAAAAACTCCATTATCGGACACACGAGCAGTGAGATCGTGCCCTAGCGATGACGCAGAAGGTGCATTTGATGTCTGAAGAAACCTGACCGCATAAGGAAATCAAAATGACTAAGAAACCCTAGCCATCACACCGAGATTTTCCTCTTGACACAATTTCCCTATATATCTTTAATTTGATATTTTAATTAATATATTCTTCTCTTAAATTTTACTCAATTTTTTTATTTTACGGTACAAAAAGGGTGGAGTTTATAATTTGTTAAGTCTATTTAGTATAAAATAAAAATTTCAAAAATATTTTTAGTCAATAAATTTTAGAGATATAAATGTCCATGACAATACCACAAGTAACAATAACTATAGATTTTCGTTGTAAGAATCATCACTAGTTTTTGTGTGTTTGAAAATCACAATTTTTCATGATTGTTTTTAATCAATATATACTTTTCAACAATACAAATAATCACAACATCACACATGAATATGAGGATGAATATTTTTTTAACCAAAATCATTCAATGTAAAATTAAAAACATATCAAACGAAATAAACATAAAATTTAAAAATTAATTTACAGATTGATGTTTTGTGATGATATACTTTTAAATGTATGTGGTTTTATTTTTTGCTATGTATTTGTTTGTTATGCTTTTGTTTGTGTGTTTTTGTTTGTTTGGGTATAATATTTTTACACACATGTAATATCGTATACAATAATTAATTTTAGAATGAGTAGAATTTGTATATTAACTTACCAATCTTTAAATTGTTGTTTAATTTAATAAAATCTTATTTTTTCAACATCATCAATGAATTTGAATTTTTCTAAGTGTCGTTATTCAATGCACAATACTCTTTATAATTGTTTTTAATTAATATGATTTTTATAATTAGCTACATGTTGATGTTTTGTGATGATAGAATTTTAAATGTTTGTGTTTTTATTTTATGAAATGTATGTGTTTGTTTGTTTATGCTCTTGTTTGTGTATAATTTTAGAACACAAGAAATTCTTTCATTACAATATACCGTATGGAAGTTCATTTCTCAAATTGTCTATTTACTTGATACAAATCACCTCTACGATCATTTTACAGACATAAAATATAATGTACAAGAATTACGGTCCCAATTAATTGAATGTGTACTAAACTATATATGTTTAGATTAGCATTTAGTTTCACAAAATTTCATTTATTTTTGCAAATGACCTTAACATCATGAATGGCTATGGATTTTCTATAAGTATCACTATTCAATGCATCTTTGACAAGCATTTTTAATCAATACATATTGATAATTAGTTACAAATCCATGTCTTGTGATGGTAGAATTTTAAAAGTTTGTGTTTTTCTTTTATGTAATGTATTGGTTTTTTCATTTGTATTTGTATGTCTATAAATTCTGGAACACAATAAAACTTTTGTTAGAATCACTTGATAGAAATAACTTATATGATGATTTTAAGCATGCATAGTATCCAATGCAACAATTACACTTTAAATGAATTGAATGCTTGCATAAATTATCTATGCTCAATTTAATAAAAGTTCACTTATTTTGGTAAATGACCATGACATCATTAATGAAAATGTATCCCTTTTTGTAACCACCACTATTCAATGTGTGTATTCTAAAATCGCAATTATTTTTAATGAATATATTCTTATAATTAATTACAATTTTATGTTTTATGATAGAATTTCAAATGTTTGTGACTAAATTTTATTTTGTGTATATTTTTGTGTTTGTGCATATATAATGGTTTTACCCATAAATAAAGATAATATATAACAATTACACATTAAACGAGTTGAATTTGGCTTTTAACTTATTTTATGTGCAAAATTATGTGCGAATTGATATTCAATTTAATAACATCCCATTTATTTCTACAAATGATCATGACATCTATTAATTAACATATCTTTCAATAATGAAAATAACTTTAATATCACAAATGATTATGATGATAAAATTTTTGCAAGCACAGCTACTCAATAGATTTCAAAAAATACACCACAAAACATTTACCATAATTTGCAAGAAATTATGTACTTTAGAGATTAATTATCTAGAAATTGATGCTTTATAATGATAGAATTTTAAAATGTGTTTTTTATTTTTTAGTATCGGTTTATTTGTTGTGCTCATTTTTGCCTTTTTCTGTCATGATTTTACACATACATAATATCAAAATATTAGAAGAAAACCAGGAAAAAGTTAAATATTTTATTTTAAGTCACTTATGTTCAACTTAATTTGTTTACAAATATTTTAATCAAAATATATTTCAAAAATACAAATCTGGAGTTGAATTTTATCATTTGATTTATATTTTTGTTTAAGTTAATAAATTAATTTTCAAAGAAAGCACACAATTCATTTAAAAGATATACAACTTTCTTTTTAAACATGCTAAAGATGTCTTTTTCAAGGTGCTTATGTTTCCTCTAATTACAAAAGTGAATTGTAATCAGCCTTGGTAAATTTATATTATGAACTTTTTAATTGAATATTTAATTGCCCTTAAGAAGTCAAAGTTGGTCAAGTGATGTGACATAAACAATTCATTTAAAAAATATACAACTTTCTTTTTAAACATGCTAAAGATGTCTTTTTCAAGGTGCTTATGTTTCCTCTAATTACAAAAGTGAATTGTAATAAGCCTTGGTAAATTTATATTATGAACCTTTTAATTGAATATTTAATTGCCCTTAAGAAGTCAAAGTTGGTCAAGTGATGTGACATAAACAATTCATTTAAAAAATATACAACTTTCTTTTTAAACATGCTAAAGATGTCTTTTTCAAGGTTCTTATGTTTCCTCTAATTACAAAAGTGAATTGTAATAAGCCTTGGTAAATTTATATTATGAACTTTTTAATTGAATATTTAATTGCCCTTAAGAAGTCAAAGTTGGTCAAGTGATGTGACATATGACAGTGTAAATATTTATTTTTATTAATATAAAAAAATTGGCTTTTTGTGTTATGATTCTTGAAAAACTATTAAAGGCTTACATGCGATATTATACTTCTAATTCACATGGAATGAGTTGTGCCCAAGAAGAGGCAAGATAAAAAGTAAACAAAAAAGTTCTTTTTGCTAGAGTTGAATTGTTCGTTTTGTAGACTACCAAGAAAACACATGACTGAAAATAAAAATTCCATGGGTGAAACTCAAACGGATTGTTGGAGATAAAATGGGTTGTATAAAAGATAAGTGTATATTGGGAAATAATGATTGTACTCATACCACAAAAGTAGCAAGATGCTCCTAAGGGTCAAGGAAATGTCAATTGGGAAATGACTACTATTTTTTCTCCTGGGAAGTAGGAGATAGAGCTTTGGGGGAACTAATTGGAAAGATAGTTCTTGGTTAGAGGAATTAAATACACTTTAACTTATTTCCAACAATAAAATCTTAGATAATTATATTCTAAAACATAATACACTTGAATGTGTGCAAATATGCAAAAGGATATTATAAAATAAACTAAAGAATCTTGTTTTAATGGATAAATATATAAACATGCACAGTAACCCTTATTCACCTATAAAAGTATAGTCTCTTGTAAGCTACTACAGAAAAGAACTACTGGAGGTAAGAAAAATAAATTTATACATAGTTTAACTTGTAGAAAAATAAATGTATACCTATTTTATCTTGCTATAGATCAAAGGAATGGAATCATATCAATTGGCCATGGAACAAGCAGCTTGGGTAAAGTATTACTAGGGCCTAAAGGACAACCTTCACAAACTCCCATGACAAGTGTTCAACACACCTCCTGCCTAATTTTCATATTCTCTTCTTCAAATAAAATGATAGTAATAGTAAATTATATAAAATCATTATGTAGAAACAAAATATATAGAGTTGACACGAATATCTAATATGTCCTCATAGAATATAAATAGAACAAATATCATAGTATTGTAAAGCTTTGATGGAATGACTTCATTACACACAGTAACAAGTAAATAGATTTTATAGATTATTCTTATGAATAAAAAGAAATATTTACATTTTTGGGGCCATAAGACAACCAAAACTAGTTTCTCATAATTAAATATTCTCACTAACAAAGAGAGGGTAAATCACTTGAATTGAAATCGATATACATGCATTGTTTTGAGTGTCGCACCTTTTGGGAAAAGCTTTAGCAACTTATGGGCTTTATTTACACTCAAACAACATCAAATTTCCTTGTATCCAACATCAAGTGAAAATTAGAACCGACATTGAAACCCTATAAAGAGGAGGTGTTTAATAAGCACTTGAAGGCCAAAGAGTAGACAAAAAAACTTGCATAAATCTTGACCCCACAACAATGTCACAAGATAACCCAAGTTAGTTGTAGATTAACCTACATACATAGAAAGGAATTCCTTAGTTTGGATTGGAATCACTCTAAATTAATCAAGCAAAGAACATTATAGAGGGTTTTAAGATAAGTAGAGTCTAACCTTAGTAATATAGATGACATCCTTCAATCTGATACTTTGTTGTAGATGGAATAACATTAGTATTATACATATATGCTTGTACGAATAAAAATTATACCGAGATGAGAATCGAGTTACGATTTAATTATAGAGTTAAAATACTCAAAAACATTTTATAATATTGGAAGGAATTCCATGTATGATGGGTAGTTCATTTCGAAATCGTTGAGAAAAATAGAAACTATGTTGAAATCCTTCGAGGGAACCATGACCAACGTATGACACATCGCAACCAAAAAGTTAGAAGTAAATAGTTACAATGATATACCCAATATGCAAAAATGGATATACTATAACAAAGATTTGCGAATGTAGAGGGACCAAAGACCTTCTGATGGCTTACCGAAGGATTTCATCCATACCACATTTTACAAGGAGGCTTTTTCTAAGAGAATGAGATGGACATAATGTTTTACCATAAATTTCACATAGAATCACATCATCCCAAAACATCAATGTTATATTTTTGAAAATGTTCATTGAGTAAAATATATTCAATGTAGTAATGTTCATTCTTTTGACTACATAGTTTTGTTGAGAATTGTATGCAACTATGCTCTGATGTTGAATGCCATGCTTTCAAAGAAATTTTTCATATTCATTAGAGTACGTTATCTTCCATTAACAGTATGAAGAGAGCCAATATGTGATTATGCTTCATATCCATATCCAATCTATACATGAAAATCCTTAAAAATTTTGAAAGATTGAGATTTACTTTTCAATAAGTGCAACTAACACATTCCAATGTCATCATCAACACAATTCTTCGTACATTTATTTTCATTAGCATAATGAAAACTCATAGGAGCACACAAATTAACAACTTTTCTACATGAATAAAGGGGCCTTTCTAGCGAATGGGAATAAGGAACAATATATTTATTAGATTGCTAGTGAATGTGAACAAGGAGAAAATTATTCCAACAATAAAAGGAGATAAAGAATAAGTTATAAATTATTATGCATAGCTATAGACCCATACAAACAAGGAAGTGGTAAATCCCACATATATCTAGTACGGTACTCAATTAACATATTTAATGCTTAAAGTAGTTAGGTATAACAAAAGAAACGTGTTGACTTCTCATTCTTTGGGAATTAAATCACCCTTGAAGAGGAAAGGGCAAGACTAAGTAGAGCGAGAAATGAGATAATATTTATGGATAGTCTAGAGATCTTGGTATAATAAACAATGTTCCAATGTAAATAAGCCCGATAATTTTCCACGTAGTAAAGAATTTTTTTGGGCATAATATTTAGAGTGGGTTAATATTCCATGTTTTTTCAAAATAAAAAATAAAAAGTACTTGTTGATTTTGACATTTATTTATTTATTTATTTGCTCAAAGTTTATACTTTAAAATTATTTTAACTTGAAAATAATTAGAGCTCTCAATAAGTTTACGAAAATATCATTAAAAATTTTACAATATGCATATTAGGGAGTACTAATGTTAAACAAGGTTTATAAGCTTTAAAATAAATTTCCATCCTTGAAATTTTTGCTACTAGATAGGACCCTTCTAAAAGAAAGAAAAAGCATGGCGCTGTTGTGGAAATATATATGAAAGAATTAAGTAAGTAAAAGACAAGAATAACATGGGACATTTTTGAATAAAACTATTATATTTGGAATAACTAACAAGGAATAAAGTTGTGGGTCATTTAATGTTCGCATGTTGCAAGGCTTTTTGACATAGTACTGACGAAAATCCTCAATGTGAAGGGTGTGTACATTTCATGAGATTTTTTCTTTGAAATGATGAAAGATAATTTAGGATGTATAAATGTAGTTATATTGCAGTTTAGTGAAAGAAACAATGAATGCTTCTTTTATTTTGTTAAACTTTTTTATACATGTCCAAGTTTGTTTCACCTTCATGGCTTCTT
>APFE030215887.1:8672-21216 GCA_000404065.3 Pinus taeda
GTGTTCTCTACATGTTATTGTAAGTTTGTTTATGTATTCCACATCTCTCTTTTGCTTCTATTTTGGACAGATGAAGTGGTAAAGTTTGAAATCATGCTTTGACATGCTCAGCTTTTTAGTTTGTTCAAAATTTATGCTTTCTACTGTCTAGAGAGGATTCTAATGGTTGTCTACCCTCTTTAGCTCCTTCTCTATCATCCCTGATCATCCATCTCAGATTAAGGCATCAGCGCTCACTCCTACCTTGCCTCAAAGATCCCCCTGCAAAAACTGTGCTCAATCCCCGCAACCTGAATTGCACTCCCTCCAATTGCCACCAAAAAACCCAAAAATCTTTAAATCAACCCCCCTTATCAATTTACTAGCCTAATATCTTTGATCCTAATTGGTCAGCTTATCATATTGAAAGATCTACCGAATCTGACCCAAGAGATCCTTCTCATACCTCGTAGGGCTAGCTACGAGGTGAAATGGTTTGATGTAGCCTTGAGAGTTTGTCTATCTCAGCCTTGGTGAATTCCAAGCGCTAACACAATGATTCTGTACTTGTGCAATCCATGACCAGTACGCAGGCTGCTACCAACAGAAAGCTACAACCCTCTCTTGTTTTCCAGCTTCTCCTGGAAGGGAGCTAAAACCCCCTTAGTTCTTGTACTAGTTGAGATACTAGTATGCAAGATGCTACCTACAGAAGACTACAACCTTCTCTTCCTCCCAGGGACTACGTTTCATAAATTTTCAGATTGGATCCACAAATATCATCAATCAAACATCAAGAATTTCTGCATCAACCAATCACCTTTTCACCAATCAAAACTGAATCAAAATAAACACTTCTCTGACGACTGTACCCAGATCATAATAACAGTAATCACACCCCACTTCTGAACCCAGAACACTGTAGCAATAAACAGAAGCAGCTAGAACATAAATCAAGAGATGTACGCTACTTCACTATTTAGACACCTGCGTACAGATCTATAAATTCATTCTTTAAAACATTCAGATATTAGTTAACCCAAATTATCAAATTTATAGATCAAGCGTGTGCCACATATCACAGATCAAAACCATATAGAGATACCACTATTCCATCCTTAAGATTTCGAATTCGTTCTGCATCACCAAGGAAAAGTTTTGACTCATAGCTTCTTCATTGCTACCAAAGATGATATCATCTACATACACAACAAGTATTAGCAATTTGTTATTTTCAATTTTTATATAAAGATTGCTATCTGCTGATCCTTTTGAAAAACCTTGTTGATGAAGGTATTTGTCCAGACGATAGTACCAAGCCCTTGGAGCATGTTTGAGACCATAGAGAGCCTTATTTAGTCTGCATACAAGATTTGGATCATTACCAGGGATGAATCCATCTGGCTACTCAATGTACACTTCTTCTTCTAAGTCTCCATTCAGAAAGGTTGATTTCATGTCCATTTGAAATACTTTGAACTTCTGAAAGCTAGAGAGAGCAAGGAAAATTCTGATGGCCTCAAGTCTAGCAACGAGAGAAAAAGTTTCTTCAAATTCTATTCCTTCTTGTTGAGCATACCCTTTACAAACAAGTCTAGCCTTGTTTCTAATCACTTCCCCATTTTCATTCAACTTGTTTTTGAAGATCCATTTTGTCCCTATGACATTCTTATCTTTTGGTCTAGGAACCAACTCCCAAGTGTTATTCTTTTCGATTTGCTCAAGTTCTTCATCCATTGCCTTGACCTAGCATTCATATTTGCATGCCTCTCTTACATTTTGTGGTTCAGTGTAGGAAAGTAATGCCAAATAGCTTGAAGCTTCTGCAATTGTTCTTCTTGTTTGTATTCCTGCCTCTTTTTGCCCCAAAATTTGAGATTCTGGATGATTCTTCTGAACGTATCTGGATGGAGCCTTTTCTTCTATCCTTATTTGTTCTTGAGGATCCTCATGGGTTTCTTCTTCATAGGTTTCTTCCTCATCATGAATCTGATTTGATGTTGATGGATAGTCCTCATCATCTTCGAAATCTTTAGATCTTACCTGCCTAGGAGTGTTTTCTTCTTCATCAACCACTACATCAATACTTTCAACAAGTTTTCCAATCCTTTAATTATAATACTTGTATGCATTACTGTGGGGCGAGTAACCAAGGAGAATGCCTTCATCTGCTCTAGGTTCAAACTTGCCAAGATGTTCATCAGTATTTTTGATATAGGATTTGCTTCAAAAATTTTGAAATATTTTACCGAAGGAGTCTCACCATACCAGAGCTCATGAGGGGTTTGAGTGTTGTTCACCCGAACATTTGTTTTGTTGAGAATAACAACTACAGCAAATACAGCTTCACCCCAGAAAGTTGTGAGAGTTTCAGACTCATCAAGCATAGCACGATCCATTTGTTGAACTGTTCTATTCATCCTTTCAACTACTCCATTTTGCTGAGGAGTCCTAGCTGTACAGAATTCTCTTCTTATTCCATGTTCTTCACAAAAATCGAAAAAATCATTTGAGGTAAACTCCCCACCTCTATCAGACCTGAGGCATTTAATTTTGTGATCTGATTCGTTTTCAACCAAATCTTTAAAGGATTTGAATTTTTCGAAGGCTTCATCTTTGTGCTTCATCAGTCCAATTCAAACCATCCTTGAATAGTCGTCAATAAATAATATAAAGCATTCTTCTCCCCGAGGCGACCTTTTCCTAGATGGACCACGTACATCAGTATGGACAAGCTCAAGTGGCCTGCTAGCTGATCCTTCCTTCTCAGGGATGTTAGTTCTGGTTTGCTTACCAAACTGACATGATTTTCATATTGTATTATCTAGAATTCTGATGTCTGGAAGACCATGAGCTGCCTGGTATTTGCATGCTTTCCTTATCTGCGAGAAGCTTAGATGCCCCAACCTCCAGTGCCATAGCCAGTGTTCATCATTCTTGCTCAGATAGCATTGTTTTTGTCCTTCTTTGAATATGTATAAATTATTTGGATTTCTTATGCCTTTGATCATTGTTTCTCCTGTATCAATTTCACGAACACTACATCCATTTGATCAAAATATTACCTCTGTTCCTTGATTGCACATCTTACTAATGCTCAATAGATTATGCTTTAAGCCATCAACATACATAACATTTCCTGCTTTGACCTTTTATTTTAAAAGAATAGAACCTTTACCCTTTATGAGTGTAGGGGTGTCATTTCCAAATGAGACCTTCTTCTCCTTCTCCAAGGCACTATATGACTGAAGTTTTTCTTTATCACCTGTCATATGTTTTGAACATCCACTGTCGATGCACCATTGATTTTCCTACCCTTCTGCATATAAGGCTATACCACATCTTTCTAATTGTGGTTCTTTCATTCTCCATGTTTTGATATTTGAGGCTTTCTCCTTCTGAGTTGCCTACCGAAACTTTCTCCTTTATTTAGAATCTTCATGACCAAAATTATTACAAATAGAACATTCTATTTCATTTTCAAGAGAAGAAAATTTATTGTAGGTCCTTTTCATGATCCCAGTCATACTCCTATGTTTTCGAGTTTCTCTAGTCATGATAGTTTTGTAGGCAACACACTGAGCTGCTTTGTGTCCAAAGTTGTGACAAGAGAAACATTGGCCATTGAATAAATTCCTGCGATTATCAACCCTGCAGACTGAATGATTGTAGTTTTCATTGACATTCATTCTTGATGCAAATTGAGAATTATTTACCTGTGGTCTGTTGTAGCTTCTGTTTATCCTTGAAGCAGATTTCCCCTGATTTACTTGGTGATATTTGTTCATTCTTGAAGAAAAATGTCCCTGATTTACTTGGTGAGCAGCATTGTGCCTTTGCTGTTGATTGTCAATTTGTTCACTTCTCCTTGCTGCATCAATATAACTTTTGGAGGTGGATGGCTTCTGTGCTTGAGATACTTCTTCATTATATCCCAGTCTTGTCTTGATTAGTGGAGAACACTGTACTTTGATAATCTCATGTAACGTTTCAGATCCTTTAACAAATCTAAGATTAAGAGCTTTAGTTTTATCAATCTCTTTTCTAAGTCCCACTATTTCACATTCTAACTTTTCATGATGTTTTACACTTTCAGCCAATTGGAATTGCAGAGTATCAATAATCATATTTTTCTCTTCTAAACAAATTTTGAGTTTAGAAATCTCTTCATAAAGACCTTCTTCATCTATAGCATCCATGAAATCATCATCTTCAAAAGCCATTAAAAGTCTATACTTATTACCTTGTTCATCTTCATCACTATTTGAAAATCCATCACTGTCTTCATGAGTGTAATAGCTTTTCTTATTTACATTTTGTTTCTTGTTCCATCTAACAGGTTCCTTACCTTTATGAGGAAACTTGGTAGCATAGTGACCGACTCTTTCACAAGCAAAACATTTGAAAGGTAACATACCTCTTAATCTTCTAGCACCTTGTTGAAGGTTCTTGACAAAATTTGATTCTTCCTCTTCTTCTGACATGTGTCCTGATTCATAAGAATCTCCTTTTCCTGAGGCCTTGAATGCGACTTCTCTTCTGTCTGATGGTCCCCCTTTCCTCATCTCATAAGCGGTTAGAATTTCGTGTAGTTGCGACATGGTAATTTTCTGTAGATTCTCCTTTTCTTCTATTGCAGAAACTTTTGATTCAAACTTAGAAGACAAATATCTCAAAACCCTTTCAACCACAACAACCTCTTTTATTTCTTCACCCAAATTTTTCAAACAATTAACAATCTCATCTATGCATAGGAAATATTTAGCCACACTTTCATCATTGTACATTCTGAGATTTTCATATTGAATTTTGAGGGTTTGAAGTTTTGCTCTTTTTACCTGTTCATCTCCTTCATAGCTTAGAATGATCTTGTCCCATATTTCTTTTGTGGTTTTATATTGCATAGCCTTGATGAATTTTGATTGAGATAGACATCCTAATAGAGTATTGACAACCTTTGCATTAGTTTCAAACTACTTCTTCTCTGCCGGATCTATAGGAGTTGCTGATGGAAAAGTGTACCATATATCTATGATATCCCAGACTTCTGTACCAAGAGATCAAAGATAGGTTGTAACTCTTACCTTCCAATAGACGAAGTTGGTCCCATCAAAAATTGGTGGACTGATTGATGCTTCTCTCTCGTAGTTGCTCATGATGATAGATCTTCCTTCAAGGGATCAAGCTTCTTCTGAAGGACCCGCTATTATACCAATTGTTGGAAATAACACTGAGAGGGGGGGTGAATCAATATTATCTGGTCAATTATTTTCTTTTTCAAACCTATAACATATACACTACTTCAGTTAGAGAAAACCGTGTATATATGCAACTACAAATAAGGAAACCCGCGTATACCATACAGACTTATAATTTAAAATATTCTACAGATGTTGAACATTAATCTGTGCATCAGGATCATATAAACAGTAACCAGGAACAGAAAAATAGAGCATAAGACAATCACACACAAGAACACAAGATATAAGGTGGAAACCCAATGTGGGTGAAAACCACCTGCTGCAATATGTCTCTATCTTTTCAATTTAGAAACTTCTTTTTACAATGATTATGTACTGGTGCAGTCCTTTACCAGTACGCAGGCTGCTACCTGCAGAGAGCTACAACCCTCTCTCGTTTTCCAGGTTCTCCTGGAAGGGAGCTACAACCCCCCTAGTTCTTGTACTAGTTGAGATACTAGTACGCAGGCTTCTACCTGCATAAGACTACAACCTTCTCTTCCTCCCAGGGACCACGTTTCATAAATTTTCAGACTGGATCCACAAATAACATCAATCAAACATGAAGAATTTCTACATCAACCAATCACCTTTTCACCAATCAAAACTGAATTAAAATAAACACTTCTCTAACGACTGTACCCAGATCATAATAACAGTAATCACACCCCACTTCTAAACCAAAAACACTGTAGAAATAAATAGAAGCAACTAGCACATAAATCAAGAGATGTACACTACTTCACTACTCAGAAACCTGCGTACATATCTATAAATTCATTCTTTCAAACATTCAAATATTAGCTAACCCAGATTATCAGATTTATAGATGAAGTGTGCGCCACATATCACAGATCAAAATCATATAGAGATACCACTATTCCAGCCTTAAGATTTTGACCCATCAATAGAACTTATCCTTTTCCTTGCGCTCACGTTCCTTCTTCATTCAGATCCAGATATGCACCATAACCCAATCACAATATTCCAAGTCTAGCACCTTATCAGATATTCAATAATTCAGAAGATGCCTTGCCAAATGATCTCCTTCCTCTTTTATATCCTTAGGCATTTCACAATACCACGGATCAAAAACCATAAAAGTTCAATACCATGGACCCAATACTTGGGATCAACACTTATGACGAGATACCATGGCCCAAAACCATAGGTTCAAATACCAAGGATTAAATACCACGGACCAAAACCATAGGATCAAAAACTGTCGGACTAATACCAAGAACCAACCATAAGATTTCCCATGTGCATGCGCTTTTCTCTGCATGAAAGTGCGTGAACTTTTCTCTACATGAAAGTGCATGAACTTTTCTCTTCATGAAAGGAACTTTTCTCTGCATGAAAGTGCGTGAACATTTCTCTACATGAAAGAAACTTTTCTCTGCATGAAAGTGCGTGAACGTTTCTCTGCATGAAAGTGCGTGAACGTTTCTCTGCATGAAAGTGTGTGAACTTTTCTTTGCATGAAAGTGCGTGAACTTTGTTGCACTATAATTTATCATCTGAGATGTGTGGGTTGCCATCAAGTACAACATATGTATCATAATGCCAACACAAGGCACAAAAATGTTTATGTTGCAACAAAGACTTAAACACATCAAATCCAGACTCAAATATTGGAACAAGAAAGAGTTTGGTAATATTTTTAAAGCCAAAAGAGAAGTTGAATAGAAAATGTAGGGGTTTAATCAAATCATAACCACAAATGGTTTTACCGAGGAAAGGGAAACTCAAGCTGAGTCTTTTTAGATGGAATGGGAAGATAGGTGCATCCAAGAGGATATATTCTAGAGGTAGAAATCGAGAGTGCAATGGATTAGAGAAGGGGAAAAAACACAAAGTTTTTTCATAAATCAACTTTGGATCACAAGGCACATAACAGAATTTCAAAGCTTGGATATTTTCAAGGGAAAGAGCTTGTCTCCCACAAAGAAATGGAATTTTTCCTACTACAACACTTCCTTAGCATTGCAAATGAGCCTTTCTTCGACATGTCATGGTTCATTAACAATTTCACAAAGTATATTCCCAAGCTTGTAACAAGGGAATACAATCACAATCTTAACAAGCCAGTGTCGGAAGATGAGGTTAGTGAAGTTATCAATGAGATGCAAAATGGGAAAGATCCTAGCTCGGATGGATTCAATGTGGACTTCTTCAAAGCATGCTGGGAAATAGTCAAACAAGACATCCTTGATGTAGTGGAAGACTCCAGAAGGTCTAGAATGGTTTTGAAGGCTCTTGATGCCTCTTTCATAGCTTTGATTCCAAAGCAGGAAAGAGCTATGACACTGGATAGATTCAGACCCATAGCTTTATGTAATGTGGTGTACAAGATTATTCCCAAAGTGATCGCTAACAGACTCAAGCCCCTTCTTCCAGCTCTTATCTCAGAGGAGCAAACTGGTTATGTGGAAGGAAGATATATTCTCAATAACATCATCCAAGCTCATGAGGTAGTACACTCTCTTGAGAGCAATAAGCAAGCTGGCATGATCATATAGCTTGACCTAGTGAAAGCTTATGACAAGTTAAGTTGGTCTTACATCAGGGTAGTGCTAAGAGCTTATGGTTTGGACCACAACTAGATTAGATGGGTTATGGCCCTGGTATCCATGTCTAGTTTTTCAATCCTCCTTAATGGCTCGCCCTCAAGAACCTTTATGCCTTCTAGGGGTCTCAGACAAGGAGATCCGCTCTCCCCTTTCCTCTTTGTGCTCATGGTGTAAGGGCTAGGCAGAGTGATAAAAGTGCAAGTGTTGAAGGAATAATCCAGGGGCTGAAACTTACCATAGATGGAGCTACCTCAACTCACCAACAATTTGTGGATGATACTATGCTACAGGGCATTCCCATGGTCAAGGAAGCCAAAGCTTTTAAACAAAGCTTGAATGAATTTGCTATGGCTGTTGGAACAGAGGTAAGCCTTGACAACTCAAAATATTTCTTTTTTAACACTAACATTGATATTCAGAGAAACCTCTCCAAAATTCTAGGGTTTCAAATGGATCAGTTACCTTCTAAGTAAATTGGAATTCCTCTTATGGACAAACCTCTCAGCAAGGGAGTGTGGGAGAAGGTAATTAACAAGCTTCAAGACAAGATCAAGAAATGGACTTGTAAGTCTTTGAATTTGGTAGAGCGTCTTGTGCTTACAAAGGCTGTCCTACAGGCCATACCCATTTTCAAGTTGTTAGCTCTTCCTACTCCTAAAGAAGTTATGCAACAAATCGAGAATATTCAAAGAGATTTTATTTGGGGCAAAGGGGAAGAGAAAAGGAAGTGGGCTTTGGTAGCTTGGGACAAGCTCTGCAAACCTAAGGCCCATGGTGGTTTGGGGCTTCACGACCTTGAAATACTCAGCAGAGTATCGAGAGCCAAACTTGAAAATTATACCAATGCAACTTTGAATGCTTAAGTTGGGTGCTCACAGGAGAAGAAAAACTATTAATTTTTCTTGCTTCATAGAAACCTCCAGTAACTTTTCATTTCTTTATACAACTCTATCTAGAAGAGAGGCCAAAATAGAAAACACATGGGGAATTTCACATAATTAGAATTTAGACTCACTTGGGTCTAATGTTGAATATAAATATGCATTGCAACCTTCCTCAACCATGTGAACTGAAGAATCCACGTAAATAAGATACATGTTCGAGAACCCTGTATTCCATGCCACACCTTCATAATAGGAAAAACGATGATACACTACCATTATATATAACTACAAAGCAACAAACTTACCATATTAATTTACTTGATATTTTTTAGACACTTCTAACAAAAGTAACCAATAAGTACCACTGGACCTTATCCAAGAATTCTCTGTAACATATCCAAATTTAATTCAAATTATCAACAATTCTAGCAATAGAAGTTAACTTTACGAGGCCAAGCATGAAAGGTAATACTCTCGGAGAAGTAAGTTAAAATTTTACATGATACCCCTAAAGTAAAAAATGTATTACATGTGTTCGAAAATCATCACTAAAGTGATATGAATACTTGATGAAATCCAAGATAATCTTCATTAACAACTAACACAATTTAAGGTTATCTCCTACATTATTGTAGTCAAGAAATTAAAACATATGGACCACTTAAAACAACAAGTGCAGTTAAATGAGCTAAGTCTTGCTAACATGCTAAAAGACTTCTCAGGAAGGACAAAAAGATTGGATTCAATTGATTCTATAGGCTATATTCTAAGTTTTGTGTATGCACCTTTAAGGCAACTTATGAGAGTGACTTTATTTTCTATTTCATATAACCCTGAAGGAATAGTGAAACATGAAATTCAAAAATAAAAAAACTAGAAATACACTGCAACACCATCTAAGCTAGATTAGTCAAACCAATAAATCATTGGAAGAAACTAACAAAGAGTGAACCCACTAACCATTATATTTACCTGGTTATAATATCATATTCAAGAAGAATAATTGTGTTAGCTTCACTTTTTAAATATCTAATAAAGGCATCATCAAAACCAATGAAAACCATTGCATTCCAATTACCACCATTCACGGATGACTAATAGAGCTTCAAGAAAATTAAAAGACCATTGTCACACACTTCTTACCCAGATATCAATTTTCTTTAGGAAGTAAAAGAATCCCACCTATCAGTTTTCACATGGTTCATAGAATATCCTCGAGATCTGATCAATAGAAAGGTCTCCAATAGTGAGCATGAAATTCACACTCTTCTAGTGATGTGAATTCTTCTAATTATGGTGCATCAAGTGCATTAAAATAGTATTGTTTCATGATTCTTAACCCATAAATCAACTTGTTTAGAAGGGGAACACAATCCCACTTATCAAATTTCACATGTTGCATAGAAATTCCTGAGGATTCTCCAATAGTTAGTATGCAGTTCATAGTCTTTGGTATAAATACAATATGGTGAAAAAATTAAATTTCAACCAACTTTCCATTGGCAGATAAATTAATGACTACCCAATTATAATCAGGCTAACAAAAGAAATTACTGGGACCTAAATCATGCCTTCCACTAGAAATCCTCAAAAAAAAAATAGGCTTAATTGAGAAATAGACAATTCTGTGGATCTACAATTTCAGTTCAAATTCTCAAAAAGCCACCATAAAAATAAACTTCACCACGTGATGTACCCTTTGGAAAACAAAATCCTCTTCTTAGCTAGATCATTGATAAATTTAAATATTTCCTTATCTTTCAGTTACACTATTAAACCCTTCAGTAGTTAAAATTTATAATACATCAAATTTTAAACACAGATTTCTACCTAGTAAACTTTCAAGGATTAGTCGGTGGCCTCTTTTCTTTCATTTCCTATGTAAAATGAAAAACCCAACATCCATAACCTCAAAATAAGAAAACCCAAAAGCTTAATATCCATGTTGAACAATGGTTTCACAGGTTAATATAAGAAAAAGTACATTTTATAGTCAAAAACAGTGGATTCCCCAATACTAGAGGAAGGAATGAGGTGTTCTTCAATGATGGTCATAATATCATGGAAAATCTCATAATACTTTTCTCCAAATTTATGTCTATACTCTTTGATACACTTCACATTGTGATCATTTCCCTTCACTTCCTCCTCCTACTCAATGGAAGACATTATTCTCCATGACACTTACTGAGCTACAATCACATTTTTATACCAAACAAAGACCAAATTCCTTTCTTCTATAGTTAACTCCACATCCATCTTCGCTAGCCTCTTCATGACTTCAACGATTTCTACACAAAGTCAACAATATGTACATACATAACATCAAAGATTTATCCTGATGCTGCAACTTCATTCCGCCTCTGATAGGGGCTTTCCCAAGGGATACCTAGAATTAAATAGAAATCATAGTGAATAGAAAAAAAAAGGGGCTTTTTATCATTGTAGATATATTAAAAGAAAACTTTTTTGGTAAACTATTTCATGTTACCATTTTTGGGGAAACGTTTCATGTTAAAAGCTACTACATTTTTCCAAAATAATGTGAAGTTCTTTTTCCAAGTTTAAGAAGGTCATTCATAGAGGTCAAGCCTAACTCCAAGGAACCACTTTCACATTATGACTAGGGATGTTTCCCCAATGATTTTTTACTTATGACAAATCACCAGGGTCCATCAAATGACCTTTGCATGACTTTAAGATAAGATAGCCCCTGAACTTGAAACTAGAACCCATTAGTTTACAAACAGGTGAATGTTTCTTACATTTTCCCATCAACATCGAGGTTCCATGTGCTCCCTCTTAGAAAAATAGAGGTTGAGGGAGGTTGCAAATATTAGGTTACGAACAAAGGTTGTGAATAGAGATTGCAGAAGGTTGCGAACATTGGTTGTAGAGGTTTCGAACAGGGATTTCGCTCTCTCCCATGGGCCCTAATACTCTGGCTATTTTTGGCCTCTCGCTTGGCCAATATTTGATATAAAAATTATCTTATTATATATATATATATAATATTTATATATATATAATATATATATATATATATTATATATATATATATATTATATATATATTATATAATATATTATATATATTATATATATATATATTATACTCTTTATCCTTTATTATATAGTCAATATATTGTTTTAGGCTTTTATTTTTTATTTTTTATACCCCAATAGGAATGCATGTGATATGGTATTGCTTTGTCAATGAAGCCCCTGTGAACCTATCAATAAGTTTATGTCTTAGGCCCTTAGCATAGGCCCATGGGGACTTAAGTCAAGACTCTAGAACAATTTTAGGCATGAGTGCTTTACACTACAAACATTCATTAGCTCCTTCTACATTATTTCCCTAAGGACTTTAACCATTAGCTCTAAACCTTCCATGCTTGTGGTCACACCACGTACATAATGCCAATTCACGGTGCATAGCCTTTAGCCCCCATTCCTTTATCCTTAGCTAAAATCAATGAACCACATTTGTATTCTTCAGGAGTCGATTGATCCAGGTGGATGTTGGTGGCCACCCACCTATCCCATTTGGACCCCCACAATTGTCTCTTTCAGCATTTTCAGTTTCCTTAATTGTAGCACAACTTACTATTTTTAGCAGTTTTTCGGGTCCTGAACTTCCGGAGCCCTTTTGAGGCCCTAAACGACATTTTTTGGGGAATCCAGGGGAAACATGGGTCCATTCAATGGACTGATGTTGCCCATTTCAACAATGGTAGTTATCGGATAGATCTTTCTAACGAACTATCGTACGCGTCAAACGGAGATCGTATGCCAAAGTTACAACCCCGGGAAATTGATGTACCAATTTACCCAAAACGGGGCCCACAATTTGGCGTTTCATCTTT
>APFE030215887.1:24351-68676 GCA_000404065.3 Pinus taeda
TTTCACATACGAGGTATTGTGTGATGTTACACCTCTGGATGTTTGTGATGTATTATTAGGCCAACCATACTTGTGGAGGCGACAGGCCTCGTGCTGTCATTATTTCTTTGAGTAATTCATTATACAGGATACCAGAGATAGCCCCACCTACTGCCACCTCTTTGATCACTGCCAAAAAAGGCAGCAAGCTCATCTCACAGACCAAGAAATTCATCTGTATTGTTCACTCCCAAAGTAAGGGGAAGATCGTTGCTACATCCATGACCCCCGCAAAGGGTTCCTCCACGGAGCAGCAGCAGCAGAAGGATACAGTCAGAATAGACCACAGAAACAACTTCTCCTCACCCACAGGGGTACCACACAAGTTTCAGGTGGGCAACAAATTCTAGTTGCATCGACAGAAAGAATGCCTTACCAGAACCCATCAGAAACTCAGACCACTCTGACATAGTCCTTACACCAGTACCAAGGCTACGTGCAACAATGCTTTGAAGCACATCATTCCTCCATTCCTTCACCTGCACCAAGTGTTCAATGTGGACCGTCGTCGACCATGCTTCCCACCATTACTGGACACATCAGAGATTGCAGGACAAGTTCAGCAGATGGATGAACTCAACGCAATGGGGACCATTGCTTCCTAAGGGGGGAGGAATGATCCAGGTGGATGTTGGTGGCCACCCACCTATCCCATTTGGACCCCCACAATTGTCTCTTTCAGCATTTTCAGTTTCCTTAATTGTAGCACAACTTACTATTTTTAGCAGTTTTTTGGGTCCTGAACTTCCGGAGCCGTTTTGAGGCCCTAAACGACGTTTTTTGGGGAATCCAAGGGCAACATGGGTCCATGAAATGGACCGATGTTGCTTGTTCCAACAATGGTAGTTCTCAGATCGATATTTCCAACGAACTATCGTACACGTCAAATGGAGATCGTATGCGAAAGTTACGACCCCGGGAAATTGATGTACCAATTTACCCAAAACGGGGCCCACAATTTGGCGTTTCATCTTCTAAGGGTCGGTTTTGGAATGTGAAGGGTTTTCCATTGTTTCTCAACAATAAATAGGCCTTCAAGCTTCATTGTAACACAAGTTCGGAACAGTTCAGAGACATGTAGCCGCACATCTCTTCTCAGAGATAAGCTACCATAGTCCTAGTTGGTTTATTTCCAATTCTAGTTGTAAGCATATCTCGGTATTTTCCATTAATGAAATGAAGTGTTATTTCCACTCCGTCTCTTTATTTATGGTTATCGCATCTCTGTATTTATGGTTATCTCTGTAATCTATTTCGTTCCTGTTTAAATCCGGATCATCGATCCTCTAGGATGATGTGTCCTGTGAGGACCCACTATGCCACTTGTGCTCTTCTGGTTCATCCTCCACTTTCACTCTATATGACATATATATTCTAGTTTGTCTCAACAACTTGTCAACCCAAATAATCTACATGCTACTTGCTAAAATACTTCCATAGTCCCTAACTGTTTGGTGTCGAGGTCGACATGTCCCTATGGTACCTCGCCTTACACACTTGGACCAATGACAAAGTTATTGGGATGATGTTTTTTGTAGCCTATATGTGACCTTTGCAAGGGTGTCGTATGTCATTATCTGAGTGGTGTCATGTGCCATCGATTTTTGACCCACTTGGGTACCTGGAAATGTGAAATTTGCAAGCAATTTGTCAAAGCCTATTTGGATCCACATCATGTTGGCATCATCATGCCATTGTGTCTCTTCGTCACCTCCATTAGCCAATAAAGGTGTGCCATGTGTCATATTTTGATTTATCCATATGGCCAAAAGTACATGTCAACATATGGTGGAACTAGGGTCCCAACCTTGTATTTTCCATTGAATTCCTTTGTTATTTCATTTCCTTCAAGGTGAATTATTGTATGTTCTCGCCTCGTGCACTGCCTCTAATGGCTCCACTATGGCAATTCATCTTTCCACCTTATAGTAGCTCCCATATCCCTAAGACTTTCTTTCACTCCTACCTTTGGATATCTAAAGCAAAAAATTCTGAGTTGAGCTATCAAGTGGCGCCTCCCCATTTGTTGGCTTCCACCAACCAATACTTTCTCCTCTACTTAGTCACTCGGCCATGTCCTCCCGGTTCCTTATCATGTTGTGTCACTCTAGTTACAAACATTGTTTTTGCAGACACCCTTGTCTAGTTTGGTGGTAAAATGAGGAGGGGATCCACTATTAATGAGGATCATCGACCTTCTAATGAGTTCTTTGGAAATAAAAACAACAGTAGACCCCCCCTTTTGTTAACCCTTAGGTGTGCATGGGCTAATGCAATTTTTACGATGAATATGAGGGGAGGCATGGTGTTCATCTCCCTTCGAACTTCCACAAGGTTTACATGTCATTCTCTGCAAGCTAGTCTACTATGGGAACCACATGTTTGTCCAAATGCAAAACTATCAGCAACTAATAAAATATCACTAACTTTAGCTCTACAAATTTGACCTTTTAACCCTTGAGCTTTGACCTACAATAAATTTGATCTAGGGGGGAATTTTTTGACTTCAACATACCACTAGAAGTCTCTTTCATGGCTATATCCATCTGAATAATGTCCAAGTTCACTTGAAATCCAATTGTTTTTCTCCTTGACCAATCTCCTTGCACCCATGTTTTCTTTTTCCATCAATGACAACTTATATCTAATAAGGTATACCTCACACACTCAAAAACATTTTGAACAACATGGTTGCATGAGGTTCCCACTTGGGTTGCATGCAATGTTCGTGAATGCAACCTTATGTTGCTTTGTTTTTAACTTATGCTCACACACATAATATTAGTTGAAATTAAAATTAAAAAATTTAATAAAAAGTAACATAAATTAAAATGAAATGAAATACATGTCAAAAATCTTGTAATCATTCCACATGTCTCATATATTGAAAGAACAACTTCTACTAGAGTTGCACAAGTATCCATCTTTTCTATATTTTATCGATGAGTACAGTACCATGCTCTGCCAAAATGGAAGTCGAACAAAGGCTCTGAGTATGTATGGTACATGGGATGTATGATAGGGGATATCATGGCCTTTGAAATAACAATTGGACCACCTAATAAAAAAAATGCAAATCATATGCTTAACATATATCAAAAGTACCTCCCAAAACAACTAGAAATGGCATGTACATTGCACCATGAATTCCATTGTTTTAGAGAATTATCTTATTCAAGGATATGGGTTCACAAGAACATACCCCATTCTCGTACTTTGGGTTACCATATTTTTGTGGTTTCCTCCAATTGGTTTAGATGCAAGCTCTACTAGATCTTGTGATGCAGCTTGGCCTCCATCGCAATTCTTCAACAACAAGAAGGAGGGCTTGACCGACTTGAAGCCTAAACTAGAAAAAAAAATTATCCTTTTTGAGGAATGGAATGGATATCTTCTTAAAAAAGGAAGGAGTACTTAGTGCTTCAATAGAGTGAAGGGAGACTCACTTTGATTTTTAGTTGGGTTAGATTGCTGGAGATTCTAGGAAATATGAAAAAATTGAATGATAGAGGGACATCATGGCCTTTGAAATAATAATAGGTCCACATAATGAAAAGAAGCAGATCCTTCATTTATTATTTATCAAAAGGAACTCCCACAAAAACCAGAAATGGCATGTACATTGCACTATGAATTCCCTCATTTCAGATAATTTTTCCATTCAAGGATTTGGGTTCACAAGAACATACCTCCTTCCCATACTTAGGGATACAATATTTTTTAGGTTTCCTCCAATCTTTCCAGGTGCAAGCTCCACTTGATCCTATGATGGGGCTTGGCCTCCACCCTAGTTTTTCAACGATAGGAAGGAGGGATCGACTGGCTTGAGGCCAAAGCAAAAAAATAAGAAATTAGCCTTGTTGAAGAAAGTTATGGAGAACTATTGAAGAAAGGAAGGACTAAATTCTTCGACAGAGTGAAGGGAGTCTTTCTTTGACTTTATCGTTGGGTAAGCTTGTTAAAACACCCAGCCTGAATAGTTCTATGAAATTTTAAAAAAAATGACAAAGGGGCATCATGGCCTTTGAAATAAGAATCTGGTGTTTACAATCTATCAAAAGGAACTCCCACAACAAGCAGAAATGGCCTATACATTGGACCATGAATTCTGTCATTTTAAAGAATTTTGTTGTTCAAATATTCAAGTTCACAAGACCATACCTAAGTTTTTTGGTTTCCTCCAATTGGTCCGGGTGTAAGATCCCCTTGATCCTGATGGGGATTGGACTCCACGACACTTCTTCGATAGGATGAAGACCGAGATAAAGAACATCGTATTTTAACCATATGCAGTTCTTTGACAATAGGAAGGAGGGATCGTCTGGCCTGATGTTGGAGAAATTGAGAGTTGTTGGAGAAAGGAAGGAGGGGTAAGTGCTTTAATAGAGTGAAGGGAGTCTCACTTGATGAAAGGCCAACTGGCTAGTCTAACCAATTCCACAGTCGTGTTTACCAAAGGGATTAGGAGATCGTGGCAAGACTTGATGAAGTACAAGATACCAGAGTGGAGGTGAACAACTAATGTTAACCAAGTAATGCTAGAGTAATTCTACCATTACTTGGCTATGATGAAATTTCCTCTCAACATGATTTTTAGTCCTAAGTTTTCCAAATCATATGTACCTCTCTGCCTCAGGAAGAAGCTAAATAAGACAATCAAATTGTTCATTGGCCAATAGAAAACATTGTCAAGATTCAATAGGGTGGTGAAAATAAATATTATAACATGTGTTCTAAAAATTTAGGCTTCATTTTTTAATGTGTGTGTAGGGACTAATAAGTAGCACTGCACCAACTACTATAGTCCCCATTGAATTATGGCAAGGAATAATAAGAGTCTTCAAGGTATGAGTATGAAGAAGTATTTCGTACATTTCTATTAGGGTTATTGATGGCACATTATGTAGTTAGTAGTGCCTAAAAATGGCACCTACATGGTGATGTGGATAGCTATATGCTTTATTATGTGTTGTGAGTGAGTGTGTTCTTATTATTTTTATGAAGAAAAATAATGGTAATGAAGAAAACAATCGATATGAACAAACATGTATAGGTGTGCTTCATGATAGAAGAAATACTTGTGGTATGTGAGAATATAAAATAGTTATGTTGCACCTGTTGTCTGCAGAGTGTTGGGGACCAAATAGATGTAGGTGTGCTTGGTGATAAAAGAAAGTCTTATGTTAAGTGAGTAGACAAATTAGTTATTTTGTATTTGTTTTCTAGAGAGCATTGGGGAATGAGGAACACATCCTTAGGATGAATAGAGTGTATCTCGAAAGAAATTAGGAAACTAAAAATTTGAGACAAATATATAATACTAATATTAAAAACTATTAAGATTTAAAATTCACCATAAACTTTAATAGTAATAATAAAACAAGAAGGTGTTATATTTCCTTCAAACCTGTAAGAATTATAAGCTATACTATATTATTATAAACATTATAAGCATTATAAGCTATTCTATATTATTATGCATAGCTTTTACACTTGTTAATTTAAAAGTGGATTAAACAAGTTAAAAAATGTGAAATGGCATTCTATTATTGGCATCTAAAAATGAGCAAAATGTAGTTTAGCTTTAGAAAACTTAAGTGTAACTCTATAAATCCATAAGAGAGAGAAATGTCATGATAACAACTTTTTTTTTTTTCAATAATAATAATAATGTTAAAGCATAAAAGGCATTCCCTTCTTAATATGTTTTGTGGTTTTTTAAATGAAAATGATTCATATTTTAGATTAAAAAAGTGATTGAATAAGAATGTAAAACTTCTTCCCCAAAGATCCATAAATCCCGAAACGGAAATTTGTTTTTGGGTCAAGTTCCCGTGCTGCAACCAAAAAACGAAGAATTTACCCCCAAAAAACCACAAAAAGTACCATCTTGAAGTCAAGGTATTAAAGGATCATGCGGAGATGGAATATGGGCGGTATTTATCATTTAGAATCGTCCCTATATAAAAAATAAACATAACCGTGCATCACAGAGCAGACCGCTAAGAACGTTTTAATTATATGTTATGGCATTAGTAAACTTGTCAATGGATCACACTATTGTCTCTAGAAGTGTGACAATTATATTTTTTTTTACAACTTAAAAGAATTAAATTAAATTAATATCAAAATGCTCATTTTGTATTAAAGTTGGTCATCATACCAAAATCCATAATCATTAATAAACTTATGTTTCAATAGTACTTATAAAGTGCATGTCATCAATTCTTAAAATTGCAAGGATTAACCCAATCGTTAAGACAAAGTGATGTTAAAAGTTATGACTTTACATGATTTGTTTTATTGTCTGTCTTTGCATACGACTTTAATAATGGATTCTATTACGGCCACGTTTTCATTTGCTGTGCGTTATTTTCAATGGCATTCCCAAATATGCCTTCTCGAACATAGTGGGAGGCCTACGATAAACCTAAGATTTTCTAAATTTCTATAATATAAATATTTATTTTTAAAATGGTTATGGTAGGAATAATAATAATTTAATTTTTTTAAATGTGTTTTTAATGGGTTAAGAGTTAGTTTTTTTTTTTTTAACTTAAAGAAAAAGGTTAACAGTCCAAGACCCGGAGACATCTAAGAGGAGTGAAAGTCTGCCCCTTATGGAGTTCAAGACCCGGAGGCATCTAAGAGGAGTGAAACTTTGCCCCTTATGGACTACTAGCTGGTTTTTCTAGGTGGCATGGTTTCCTTTGACTAATAGTGATGAGTCAGCCTACATTCTCGGTTAACAACGAGAGATAGTTTTCATCATTGCTAATTTGACAACTAAATTATAATAAGTCTTCCACCTGTAAAAAAACAATTATTCAATATAAAATTATAGTTAAATTAATGTATAACATTTTTTTATTTGTAAATTAAAGAGTCGTCTCTATATAATAATATGATTATAAAGTTTCATTTTGAACTTCATTCAAATTCCTCGAATAAGTGGTAACTTTATTATGGTTGTATGTGTTACTTCTTTTTTTATTTGAACTTGTGATGCTTTAAAAATAAGAAATAAATACTATTAACAACAATTAGTTAATATAAAATTAAACAAATTCCTAATTATTTCAATACCTTAAACAAATTTCATGAGAAATGCTTACTTGGAATTTGACATCTTTACTTGTTTGAGATTTCTACTTTCCATTTTAAGATGTTTATGTAGAGAAAAATATCTTTCAACAATATTATTTTATAATTTTTTTTTGAGATAATACCCCTAATCTTAGCCATTAAAATAATATATCCTAATCAATGTACAATATAACCATACTTATGTTTTAGTAATAATAATTATACCTTTCATACCGGTAGTCTTGACTTAATAAGCATCACAAGTAAGGAGCTTACAGTATACCTTGTCCAACCTCTCCACTAGTTCATACCCTTAGGGGTGCAGATAAGTTGGAAATAGATTGTATTATTAAATGTAGGGGATTTGTTTTTACGGTCGAGTTATGTTGATGCCCCGAAAATCGTTGTATCAACATTGGGGGATAACCACCCGATCCGGACCTTAATACAACTCCTTTTCCATTTGGGATGGTGGCTCCGGCTAGATATAATGGGACCAGTTTCCCAATAATGAATAAAAAGGGTGGATGAACGATTGGTTATCTAATCTAATGATAGGCGAATAACTTAATATATTATAAAAAATAAAAGAACTATTGCTAATCCCGGGAACTATTATTCTTTGCAAATGTAGCGTTTGATGATCTTTGTCTATTGACAGACATATAGATGACTCTATCAAATAAACATAGATATTTATTCATTCAAAGATTAATTTATTTAAATAGTTAAACAAAGTGATTAACACAATATTGCTACACTTATCATTTATATCATCGATACAGACATGATTAGAAGAAAAACACACTATAAACATCCTATAGTGGAAGGAATAAAGAATGTTGTTAAAACACATATATATATTCGATAATAGCAAGATCGATCAAATGACAATTCATATAAAAAGAATGAGTTCAGACATAGATAATAGTACCATATGAGCTGCTTATCACTCCCAATATCAATCGCTATTTGAAATTCTTCTTCCAACACAGAAATACTTTCAAACAAAGACAGTAGTGCACATTCGCATAAAAGCTTCTTTGTCAAAATCAGAATGATTGGTCAAGTTTTATAAAAGAATATCCCTGAAGTACAATAGTGCAACTTCAGGTTTTAAGTCATATACAAAACTTTACGACCCTTTCTAAATACATGAAAGGGTCTATAAATACTAAATTAAGCTAACTACCTATGAAACTGAAATCCTACGTAATTGGTATCAATTGATTTTGAATATCTCCTTCACAGCAATCTGGCAGTCGACGACTTGAATCATCATTTAGGTTGTTTGCCTTTAAACCTGAGCTGACATATCGCAAGCATTGCCTCCACTTCGGGTGGTTTGTTGAGGCGAGAATTGAGTTGGGCGACATAGGTAGCATCCTGAATATCGAGAATGATATACCCGATTGCATCTGTAAGGCATTTGAGGGCGGCTCTCTGGCTGTGCGGTTTGACTAAAAAGAACCAATAGGTGTCCCATGTCAAACTGTTAATTCCTGCGATTAATCTTCCATTTTTCTCTAGTTCCGGATAACATGACTGATACAATGTTTTAGTTGCTGTCAATTTACCTGGAGTACATTAAGAGATCATGTTAGACAAGTAAAGAGTATTATTAACCAATTCAACCAAATTACTGGTGGTTGATTTGCATCTTGAAATTGCTCTCTCTGCTTTCATTAACTGGGACTACCATTCTGTAAATAATATCTCTTTATGCGATTCTAAAATCTTTGGTAAATTAGTCGCCTGTCCCTGATCGGTATCTTTCCATTCAAGAAAATTGGTTAATGTTTCATCGGCTTGATCCAAGTCCGTTCTAGCGTTTTCTGATTTCTCACTTATTGATGTCGTTAAATCGCATAATGGTTCGGCCTGGGCGATTTGTTGACATAAAAGCTTTAACTGAGTTATCAATGCCTTGTTTATTTGTAATGCCTCTACTCTGAATTCATCTATCTGTGGAAGTTTCTTTGTTTTCTCTAGCTGGGCTGATAGTTGAGCAATCTGCTCATCTTTTGACTTCAGCATTTGTTCATTCGCTGCTTCTAGTTGTGCCAATGCCTCAGATAGCTCTTTCTGCTTTTGAACTGCGCTGTCATCAATCCTCTGTTTCTCTTCCTGCAATTGTTTAGTCAATTGGTTATTTATTTGTTGTTGTATTACCAATTGCTATTTTGCCTGCTCCGCCTTTTGTTGTGCTTCTGATAGTTGCGCTTGCAGTGAAAAGATCTCCTGGTCTTTTGTTTTCAATAAAATGCTTACCTCTGATGCCTTGTCTATTGTTGCTGCCGAATAAGCTCCAACATATTGTGATAGTTTTGTTAGATCATCAGAGGGGTCAAATTCCTCTTTCCAAAGCACATTGCCCATCACTGTTTGTTCTGGGAATAGGAAAGGTTGATCAGTCCTTCTCCTCTTCCTCTGTTGTTTTACCACATCTTTGTGTCTTAGGCTACAGAAGACATCTAAGGGAGGAATTTCTTCTATTTGCAAAATAACCTGATCGGAAGGATCCTTTGGGATTATCTCTACTTCTTTTGAACGGGGTAGGACGTTGTTTTCACATGGAACCTGTTTTGAAGTTGTCTCCTACGTATCAGCCTCTTTTGATGTCTCGGTATCTTTAGAGAACTCAAGATTACTGATAATTGAGTTGAATTGTTGCCATTCCTAGAGCAATTTCGGGTCAATTTGAGTATTTACATTCACATTTATGCTGCTCTGTTCCTTCTCTTTCGTTCGGGTTTCCTCTTGTCTTTTCATATGCACTTCTTCCTGTTCCTTTGATGTAACAGGAGGTTCCTTAGTAAGTCGTTGTTCAGGCTCACTTGATTCTGTTGTTGGGGTTGTTGCTAACAGATCTAGAGGCAGAGTTTGCAACCTCTGTTCTCTAAGTCTGTTGAATTCAACTAATCCGTCATCTTTGTATTCGATTATAGCTTAACTTGGAACATTGACTCGGCTGATGAGAACAGGTCATCAAACTTATCTTCTTTATGCTCAAACTTGGTCAATTTGGCCTGTTCAAGTGCATTATAGGTGACTTTGCGTGGATCAAATCGCCTACTAGGGAGAGTTGCTAGAGTTAATGACTTTATTTTTTCAGATTCTTTCTCTGCATGTTTGAAATCATGTAAAGTGTAGATACCACATCTCATGGGAAAAGAGGGCTAGACCTGCTTCTTATTTTTCTTTAGAGTTTGTGTAACTCCTTCGGAGATAATCTGATAGGCTATCTCCCTAGCCAGCGGTTTATCAGGTATGTACAAAGGAAGAATGTGAGGTTTGGCTTGACTGCCGAAAATTCTTATATAAGTAAATTTTTCCTCTCCGAACCAACTTCCTATTGATGTCAAATCAATCCCTGCTTGGTAGGAAATCTTAGGGGCAGGTTTATTAAAGATAGAATAATGAATGGGTAACATAAATTCGTTGCATATTTGCTATAAATGGTGCTTGTAGTAAGTTTTACACAACTTTTGATGGTATATGTGAATGGGCGTGGGATCTTGTGAAGTCCACCTCCATCCGAGCACAGAAAATTCAGATTTAAAACATGGGATGTCTAGTATATAAGCACTGTAGTAGAATGGGGGAATAAGCCTTTTAGTGACGCAGGATTTGGTTCTAAAATCAAGAACTGCGGTTGCTAGCTTATCAGATAGTATAGTTGCCCAATCCATTATTTGACCATTACATGTCGCTTCCATCAAGGGAACCATTTCTATAGTGAAATTAGCGGAATCGTGCAACCCCCACAACCTACACATCATTATCCCAGCATAACAATAAGGAGAGCATAGAGAATCAACCGAGTACTTACCCAAAGATTCATGCTTGTGTTTTTCCGGATTTTTCCTCCATTCCCGAATGGGTTCGGATTCAGTTTCGTTCTCATCTCGGAATTTCTCCAGGGAATGCCGTGTTGTACTTCTTCTCTGGCATAGGTAAATGATATATTTGCCTCAAATCATCAGATTGAAATGAATCGAAGCTTTTCCCATCTCTGGTGCTAAAGGTTCTGTCTATGATTGGGGTTTCCTCAATTGCCCATCTCACTACATCTGTATATGGGAGAATTTGTTCTCGAGCTACTATACGATGAAGGAAAGAGTCGGCTAAGTCCTTTAGAGTAGCATCAGATTTTCAAGTGCTATCTGCCGAGGCTCGTACTGCTGTCATCTCTGTTTCTTCGGCTTCAATCAAATTATAGGTACTTTGCCAAGTAGTTTTGCCGAGTCGTAGACATGTAGTATCCGATATCAATCCTTTCTTTTTAGTTCCTGGATCAGCAATGAGTTGTCCTATGGCCGGCGAAGCGGAAGCGATTGTAGTTTTCTTAGACTTCTTCCCCATTCTGCTTGAATTCGTTACTTCGGAAGAGTTCTGCACATGAGTGAAAATGAACGTAATACAAAAAATTGATAGCACAAACCGAATATGAGCGAGATATATTGATCAATGCATGATGAATGATTATCTTAAAGTGGCCATGGATACAATATGTGAAAAGATTTTTAGGCTTACTATTTCATTAAATGGACGTTAAGACATGTCAATCCTTTAAATGCCCATCATATCGATTATTGGCCGAATGATTTGTTTAAGCGTGCCTTGGATGTTTTGGTGGTTGAGCGCAGATGAATGACTGTTTGGAAGATAAGGATTTTAATACGAATTAATCGTAATAACCCTACTTTAAGATTTCTTTGAAATTCGCGCTTTTGGCTTTATCGCAATCGGGCGTCGGGGAAATCTTAAATCGTTATATTGGTTCCATTTGGAATCCCCGATCGCCGATAGCAATATCGCATCGCATCGGGAGTGTTAACTGGGAACTTTGAAAAGCATGCATGGTAAATCCCTGATCGCCGATAGCGATATCACATCGCATCAGAGAGAAAGGAATTTTATTATGACAACTTATTATTGCCGATATCCGATAGCCTATTGCGAGTTGTCGTGTCGGAGAAAACCAATGGGTCTTTAAGTTATGCCTCCTTTGTCATTGCGATATGCGATCTTGCGATCGCTTTATCGCAATGATAAAAGATTATATATATATATAAGACCTTTAATTGGTTTATCAAAAAGGTTTTGTAATGTTTTTATTTTTTTTTCAGACCTTTTTGAGTAACACTAAGTTGATACTAATTAAAATCAAAAGGAACCCATTTCACATTATAGTTTTGAGAATAATAATGATATGAAATGGGGGGTTGTTGTAGAGCACAAAAGTGCTTTATTAAACATTAAACATTAACCATGTGCAGTAATAATAGAATAAATCATCACACATAAGCAACACACATGAACACCAATATTTAAGGTGGAAACCCAATGTGGGTGAAAACCACCTGTTGTTGTCGTCTTTGTCTTATTTTAATAATAAGAAAATATGTTTACAATCTTGTACTAGTGTGGACTCATACCAATATGCAGGCTTCTACCTATAGAATGTTACAACCTTATCTTGTTCTCCAGCTTCTACTAGAAGGGAGCTACAACCCCCTAGCTCTTGTACTAGTGAATACGTTTACTAGTACTTAGGTGCCAGCCTACAGAAAAACTCCACTCTTCCACTAGGGACCACATTTCATGAATTTTCAGACTGGATACTCCTAGTACACAACACTACAATGTGAAGGCCATGTTTCATCAAATTTTCACACAGACCCATTAGTAACATTGAAGCTACATCAACCATCAAATCCATCAACATCAACCAATCACTAAAACCCAATCAATCTATGATATAGTTGAAACCCAGTCATCAATCTTTGATATAACTAAAACAAACAATCACTAAAACCTATGAAACTCTGACACAACTGAATCAAAGAATAACTGAACCTCTGACACAACTGAATCAACCATTCATTCAAACTTTAATCAAATTCAACAAATCAACTGGAACAGACAGATCACTGTAACCAGTACACAGATCTGAACCTAGAACACTGCATCAACAACCGAAACTAACTGTAACCTCAAAAGGTATGTTTCAGAATGTATTCGCTCCTTTAATGAAGTGAACCTGTGTGTATATGCTACTACCTTTTTCCCAACCTACATATACCTCTAAAGATACCGAATCATAAGATCTCTAAACCACAAACTGTACTAATCAGTGACATTATGAAGATCTATTGTCATATTATAGAGTTCTAAACAGATAGAAACAAGGACCTCCCTTCTTTTTTAATCAATTAATCAATGAGACACAAACTCTGTATGCATTCAGTTTTACTTTCAGATCTAAGAAGACTTCATTGACAGATAGTAGTAGAACAACAACACTGATCTAATAGATCAATCATCCTTGAACATCAAGCTTTTCTTTTACATATGCTACTTGGAAGAGTTGATCCAGTGTGTATACGCACCTTCACCAAAGTGAACCAGTGTACAGATCTGCAAATACTTACTTCATAAGTTCGCTGCACCTCTAGACTTCATACATACCTAGATCAGAATATTTACAGTTTAAATCATGCGTTAACATTCAGATATAGACTATCCATGATCAAACCATATAATAATAATTCATTTTAGGTCTCATGATCCTAATCCATCATTAGATCTCATCCCCCATCAACTTCTAAAGGTTCATCCTTAGTTCAGATCAAGTAAAGAACCATCAACCCATAACATGCATATTTGCTTTTGGTCTCACTCTTCATAAGATATTCATTACTTGCACACCCTGGCCTAATGATCTTCTCCTCCTTATATAGTTTTAGGCCTTTCTCAATACCTTGAACAAACCACTTAGGGCCAATACCTTGGACCAAATACCTAGGGTCAATACCTCAGACCAATTACCTTGGATCAATACCTGTATGTGCTTTTTCTCCTGTGAAAGTACATGTATATGTATACGCTCCTTTGTTCAGTTAACCCGCATGCATATACTCTTTTTGTATAGTGAACCCACGTATACAACTTAACAAACCTAAAAAATGTCCTTTTTCTTCAACTTCTTGATTCTGATCTTTAGTCCTTTGTTCCTTCATCCTATTATTTTGTACCATTACTTTGTTCCCTCTGAATAGACCTGTTATAATGTGATTTGCCATTGTACATTACTTCTGAACTGATTCCTTTAAACTGCCATGCATTTTGTCACATCTGTAAACACAACTGCCATGCATTCTGTCACATTTGATATCTCTTTTGTAGATTCATCTAGTTACCATATGCAAGTGAGTTGTTCTACTACAAATGGGTTGCCATCAAGTACAACACATGCATCATAATGCCAACATGTAATATTTTCCTTGAGTATGGCCGTTTCACCTGGGACTATAGAAAATATCATCCAAGGACTAGGGAAGGAATTGCGCTAGCTCAAGAAAACCAATGGCATACCCAGAAAAGGTGGGAAAATAGGGTAAAAGGCAAAGTCAAAAATTCTAAAACCCTAGCTTAGCATGGTGCCTCATCATTGGCTAATCCATATGAAATATTATTGCATGAAGAGAATGAACAAGACTAGCCTTAGGATCTGAAGAAAAAAAGGATGAAGGAGAAGAGGGGGAGACTCGAGAAGAAGAACTAGTAAGAGAAGCCATCCGAACTAGTATTATCTAATCCCAGATTCAACACAACTCCATAACTCTAATAAACCCTTAGAGGTGAAAGAAAATAATAGAAGATGTGTCCTTAGATCCTTAAGGAATGAAGGAGGGACCATGAAAGGTGTTAACAAGAAGGGCCAAGAAGAGACTTAAGTGAGGAAGTGATTCCACCAGCAATGAACTGGAAAATCACAAAAAAGGAGGAAGGGCCTCTAAAAAAGATATAAGCAAAGCAAAGGAAAAGTAAAACATCAAGTTAGGAAACTAGCCAAAAAATTATAGAAATTCTTAAGAACGTCAGCAATCGAGAACATGGGAGTACCAAATCGAAAGGAGGTAAATCTTGGAATATAATGGGATTGGATAAACCCCATTAAATCCCATGTTGTAAAAGATTTATTTAGATTGGAAATATGTCAAGTCTTATTTTTGCAAGAAACTAAACTAGCATAAGAAGAGATCCTAGCCTTGTCAAGAACCTTTTGGAGAGACAATTTTGGTATAGCGCAAAGATCTTTTGGAGCTTCTGGTGGTCTAAGCACATTTTGGTCAGATTCTTGTTTTTTGTTAAAAGTCAGTTCCAAATCAAGATATTGGATGATTTTAAGGCTAGAATATAAGAATACAAAATAAATACTCTTTTGTAAATGTTTATGTTCCAATCCATTACTGTGAGAAGGGTGAATTATGGGACTCCTTAATTAGATTAAAGGAGGAACAATGGCATATAGATATCATTGTTGGTGGTGATTTCAATATTTTTTAATTTTCTTTAGAGAAATTTGGAGGAATTATTGTTAGAGATACCTATAAGGAAATACTAGAAGACCTTCTAATCTAATGGGATCTCCTGGATATAGTTACAAAAAAAGGGAAATACACTTGATCTAGTCTTAGAAGTGGTTCTAGACACATAGCAGTGTAGTTGGATCGCTTCCTCATTAATATCAATTGGTTAGTTAAAGGAATCGAATGTATTACTTCAATTTTAGCCTAGATTGGTTCATATCATCAACCTATTAGGCTAAATATAGATCCTCCATATATCTTGTCCTAATCTCGTTTTGATTCAACCCAGGGTGGCTTCAAACGGAATGGGGAGAAGATTTAATAAAACAAACATGGGAAACCTTGTTAAATGGATCCCTTGCTTTTGTGTGGGAAACTAAATTGAAAATGGCGAAGCAATCTCTCAGAAAAGGGGCAAAATCCAACTTCAAGCCTCTAGGTAAGAAAAATTTGATCTTATCAGACATCTTGAGACTTACCAAAATCTAATGGAAAATGATCCAATTATAGAACGATACATTGAAAAAGAAAAAAAATTAACAAATAAAATCCACTATATCAATAGGGAAGAAGAGGAATATTGGCAAATAAAGTTGAGAAGTATTTAGCTAAGAGCTAGGGATAGGAATTCTTCCTTTTTCCACAAATAATATAGAGCTAGGGAAATCAGGAATCAAGTCAAAGAAATCACTCCTGAGGGCCATCCCAAAATATCCTCCTTCCCTGAGCTTAATAAAGAATCCTTTATTTCTTTAGGGAATTATACTCTAAGGTCAAGGGAAATGACACAGAAGAGGAGAAATCCATCATATTGTGCCTTCCTTCTACTGTCTCAGAATTGGAAAATTATCAACTAATCAAGCCAATTGAGGAAGTGAGGTGATTGAGGCCATTTGGTCCCTAGATTCGGATAAAGCCCCCAATATGGACAACTTTTCCATTAGTTTCTCTAGATATTTTTGGGTCTTAATTAAGAAATAGCTTCTGAGAATGTTGAACTCTACCAGAACAAAGGGAAGTTGGGCAGGGTTACCAACTCTTCTTTCTTGGCCCTAATTCCAAAAGATTCAAAACCTACCTATTTCTCTTGTTTCTTGACCTATTTCCCTATAAAAATTAACCTACAATATTCTAACTAAATTGATAGCCATCATATTAAGAAAGATACTTCCTGCAATAATTTCGAAAAACCAGGGTGGCTTTATGAAACATAGAAAAATTCTAAACAATGCTATCCTAGTTGAAGAGGCTATCCACTCTAGTAAGCAAAGCAGAAAGCTAGATATGGTTATTAAACTTGACGCTTTTGATAGAGTTTTTCATTCCTTTTTATTTTATGATATAGAAAAATTGGGATTAAATCTTGTATTGGAAACCATGGATTGCTCCATTGATAAATGATCATCCTTGTAATTTCTTTTCGGCTTCAATGGGTTTGAGGTAAGGATTCCCCCTCTCCCCTCTCTTACACATTTTAGTTCTAGAAATTTTCAGTAGGAGTTTGGAGGGAGGCATGGTTGAGGGAAGATTAATGAGCTTGAGTATAACAAGGAATGCCAAGGAAGTCAATCACTCACAATTTGTTGATGACACGCTTCTATTGGGGAGTGCATCAAAGAAAATTGTAGTGTGATTTAAATAGATCATGGATTGATATATAGATTTCTTTGAGAACCAATCCAATAAAAAAATGAGTCTGCTTTTTGGATGAAATATTTGTTTCAACCCTTCTGGATATTTCCAATGTTTTGGAATTTCCATTGGAGTCTGAATCATATTTTTTTAAATATATTGGAATCCCAATCTCTTTGGGTGCCTACAATTCTAAAATTTGGTATGAAACCTTAAACAAGTTCAAAAAGAAAATTCAATCCTAGGGAGCTCAATGGCTAACCACTGTTGGTAGGGTTATTTTGGTAAAATATGTTTTGTCTTCTCTCCTCATTTATCTTTGTTCAATATTTTGGCTCCAAAATCTATGCTTAATCAAATGAGTCTTTTGATTCATAAATTTCTTTGGAAAGTAGGGAAGAACAGTGAAAATAAATTTCATTCAGTGCACTATAACATCATCCATCTTCCAAAGGAAAATGGTGGTTTGGCTATGAAATATCCTCTACATTTGAACCTCACCCTCGGAGGAAAATTTATTTGGAGGCTCATTTCAGACTTGAAGGAATGATGGAAAATGGCTTTCATATGAAAGTACTTCAACAAATATTTCTTGCTTATGGTTGAGTCAACTAATTATTATAGCTCTAGATCCAAAATCTAGAAGTTATGTATATAGGTTTCTCATCTATTTGTTGACCATCTCAGATGCCATTCTAGGAATGGTGCCTGAATTAATATTTGGAAACACAAATTCTCTTCTAAAGGCCCTTGGGGAGGATGTGAGCAATTTAGAGATTTGGCTTATGAAAGTTAATGGTTACACCAAATCAAGAGATATTTCACTTTGGGACGATCAGGATCTTTGGAAAGGTTCGCTAAGACTAAAGTTGTTGATCCATTTAGGGTTCCATGGGATTATTTGATTATAAACTTAAAAGGCATGGCCCCTTTATCTATTTATTCGTAGGGTCTTTGAACATGGAATTTAATTCCTCAACATAAATACACAACAAAACTAGGATATTTGCATTTGGTCAAGTAGCTTCCCCACCCTCCTTCATGCGGAGTGTGGTAAAAAAATATGGAAAAAGGATGGTATTCCAAAAGTAAATATGTTCTATTAGACTCTTCTTCATCAAAAAATATTCATTTCCAAAAACCTTAGGGAAAGGAACATACATGGTCTATCAAGATGTGTCTTATGCTCCAATTCATAGGAAAACATCCCATGTCTATTTTGGTCTTGCCCATTTTCTTTAGAGTCCTGGAGAGAAGTGTTTTCTTCTATGTATTTTATTAACTCTATCTAGGATTGTGGATGGAAATATTCAAATTATGGAGATCCAAATATCCATGGACTCAAAAAGCCTCCTCTCTGCCAATTAGATGTTGGGAATCCCTCCCTAATTTCCTCTGTCGGTCTATATGGATCGCCAGGAATAAATCCAATTTCAAAAATGAGATTATGAATCCCCAAATGGTTCCCCTTAAAGCATCAAACTTCCTCTTCGAGGTTATTTCCTCCAGAGGATTCATCGATAAAGAGCTTAAGGATCTAAATCCAATGGATCTAAAATTGATAAAGGTGAGTAAGCATCTCGATCTCCCAAGTAAATATGCTTCATCCAACTAGTAATAAGGTTCCTAGCTTTAGGTTCAATTGGTTAGACTTACATAGTGGAGGACGGATATAAAATAATTTTCATGTTCTTCAGTAGGGTTTCAAAAGGTAACCCAGGGGAGGCAGGAGCAAGAGGGGAATCATTTAGCCTTGATGGAAAAATTGTGTTGCAATTTTCTTGGGGACTTGGTCTCACATCCAACAATCAAGTTGACTACCTTGCTTTGTGGAAAGGTTTGGAAATATCTATTGCAAATAAAATTTCCAACTTATTGGTTTTTAGTGACTCAATTCTCATTATTATACAAGTAATCAAGGCCAAAAAGGTGTTCTTCTTAGATCATCCTCTCATTCTTCAAAGGATTATTCTAATTGTTTCTTAGTTCAAATTGTTGGAGTATTCTAATTGAGAGGTGGACGTGTTGGGAAAGAAAGGTTCCACCCTTGGACAAGGCAAAATAGAGATGGACAAAGTTTTAATTAATGAATCCCTTATCCCTTAGTCATGTTTAGAATTCCAAGATGCTCGAGTTCCATTTTTAAATATGTCATCATTGGAAATTTGTTTAGTTTTGGGGTGAGGCCATTTGCCTCCTACTTAATCGAGCCTTTGGTACAATTAAAGAGAATGAAGGGTATCGAGATTTGACTACGTTTCATTTTCTAACCAATAATTATAAAGGTTTCTTCTTAGTGTCACATGCTTCGTACCAAGTGGCATGAATAAAACATTCTCCTTTGTTTAGGGTGCTGCTTGTATTTAATTCATTTATGGTGGGAGTTGTTTGAGAACACTACGGACATGGAGATTCATTCGTTGTTCACTAGGATGGAATTAATATTATTGTCTTGTGACTCCCAACAACAATCTACTCAATTTCCTTCTGAGGATTTTAGTATTGAAATAGATTTTTTTCTTCAGTCTAGCTCGTGAAAGAGTTTCAACTTTGATTATTTAATGTTCCATCTCGCTTCCTTGAGCTTCCATGGGATGTTGTTCCTTTCTAGTCTTGGAGAGGTTAATATTTTTGGTGTGTTAGCTAGTTGAATTCAGTGGCTCTTTTCAGATATGCAAAACCTCCATCAATTCTAAAGAACAACAACATTGGTTTGTTGCTCGACAGGTTATTAGATTTTTCCAAACCATTACTAGAAGTTATGAAAAAATAGGATGATATGGCAAAAAAATAAAAGGTAATTATTTCAGCTTCTCTTGGAAGCCAAGTTGCTCCATTTAAGCAGTATCATGCATTCTCTAAAAGGTTTGCGTGAGGATGTCATTGCTCTTAGTGCCCGAATCTTGGATTTGGAAAATCTCATGTCTGGAAGTGCCCAGCTTGGCCTGGAGGCATTGGATCCATCCCTACTCTTGAAAGGAAAAAATATTACTACCTGTGGGGGGTTAATACTTCTGGTGATGGTCATTGATGATGGTTGGTCTCAATGTCATGGTCTGTTGGTTCTTAATATCCCTTGATGTTTTATGCTATTTTTCAAATATTGTCTATTACTTGTGTCTTTTTGTTGAATTATTAGTATAAATGATTTATCGTAGGAAAGAAATGCATCTCTAGATATGGCATCTATTTTGTGTGGACAAATGAACACTTCCATTATAAAAAATTAGAAAGATGTTGTAAGGGTTTTGGCCCATAAACTATTCATTATTAATATCAAACCCTTACTTGTTTCTTTAAAAAACAAAAAAGTGGAGGCATGAGTCTCAAATTGTGCTAATGTTTTTCTCTCCATAGGGTGTTTCCTATGTTCATGAAGTATTTTTCAGAAAGAAATTCGATTTATTGGACCTCCATAGCAGTTTTTCCCAAAGGGATCCTCTCCCTAATTAGGAAAGTAAGCTTTCAATTTTTATGGTCCGGGGATAGAAAACATAAAGGTATGGCCTTAGTAAAGTGGCCAAGATTAGTTGCACCAAAGGGACTTGGTGGATGTGGTGATAAAGATATCCATTTATCTTCTAAGGCACTTGCAGGTAAAAATATCAGAAGGTTGTCACAAGAACATTCTCTTTGGTTCATTTTTTTCAAGTCAAGTATTTTACTCAGAAGTCTCTAGCTAACTACTTTGGGCTCTCAGACAAATATTCCAAAGGCTCCATAGTTTGAAAAACATTGGTGAAGTTGTTTCACTTGATGGAAAATGGGTCATGTGATGAGTGGGGGATGGTTATCTAATTATAATTTTCATAATTCCTTCATTTGGAGTAAGAAATGACTACGTTGTTTCAAATCCTGTCATCCAAGCCACTAGTCAAGAAAGTATCCATTTTTTGGGTGATGTTAAGGCTCAAGATCCTCAAGTTAGATGTATGAATAGAAGGAAAGTGTCTTCTATCCTTTGCCTTTCAAAATATTTAGTGGAAGAATGGGATAGTTTTATTGATTTTTTTCTAATCACATTCATCTTATAGAGAATGTTTCAGACACTCTATTTTGGACCAAAAATATTCAAATAGGAAAATTCATTACCAAGCTTGGCTATAAATTCTAGACCGAGGACATGCACAATGATCAAATATTATGGTGGTGGAAATCCATATAGAAAGTTAGTGCTCCCATGAAGGAAAAAATCACACCATGGTTGGCCCATAACAACAAAATTCTCACTTGGGACTCACTTCTCAAACATGGTTGGGTAGTCCGAAACTATTGTCCCCTCTATAAGGCTTAGGACGAGTTGCATATTCATATTTTTTTCTGTTGTAGCTTTGTTTCTCAAGTCATTTCAATTATTTTGAATGAATTTAAGCCAAAATATAGATGGTTCTAATTGTGCCTTAGTGATGTTTTCAAATCTTGGACGGCAGACAAACAAGTCTTTCAATGGGCTTCCTTGCTTATTGATGTCATGCATCTAGAGATGAAGGAATATCAGTATTTTGTAGGACAAGTTCCTTCATCCTTAGGTATATGTGGCGAAATTTATCACTATGGAAATGAATATAAGTCTGATTCCAAATAGCTAAAGTAGAGGATTTTGAACTTTCATTAATTGGATTATGACTCGCCATGGATTCATTTTGATGATGCCTATCAAGGTCACCCTCCTCGCTATGTGTGGGCATTTTTCTTTACTTTAGTCATACCCATTTCATGAATTTCGGCATGCTCCAGGAAGGGGGTCAAATAACAAAGTTGAGTATCTAAATCTTTAGTTCTTGCTAGAGTTGGCTCGAAAAAAAGGCATGTCCAACCTTCAAGTTATGGGTGATTCCAAGCTTGCTATAGATTGGGAAACTCATAGGGCATTAGTGAATAATATTTTCTTGGATACCCTTCTTATCAATATTGGTTAGGTAGTTGGTTCCTTCATACGTGTATACTTTAACATATTTTGTGTGAGTTGAATATTGTAATAAATGGCCTTTCAAAGGAAGCACTTTCTCTCTCAATTGGGTCTATTGAAATATATGAATTTTCAGATGGTGTTGAGATAGAGTATATGGAAAAAAAACCTATCTTTTTAGCTAGTTTTTGGTTTCTCTCTCTTTCGGTTTTCCTGTAGCTGTATAGAATGTAAATCTCATATGGGAGGTTTCAGACCCAGATATTGATAATTTTGATTCTTTGACAGTCAACTAACTAGTAAAATATGTATATATTTTCCTCATAAATACAAATGACTTTTTCTTTAAAAAAAATAAAAAATAAAAAATAAAAATGTTATTGTAAATTCATATAGCATTTCTTTATTTTTTATAATAAAACATTAAAAAATTCTATAATTAATTTTTTATAGTAATAATAATAATAATCTAGTTTTAAGGTTACCACCAAGAAAAACACTATATTGGTGTATAAGATCCTTTTATTTGTGGTACAAGGTACCTTATTTGTTAAAGTATATAAAGTTTAGAGAGGCATATCATACTCTACCCTCTTTTGGGTTTGAATCTATAACCACTTATGAGGAAGCTATGTGCTTAACCATTATACCCACTCAAATTGTTTTTAAAATTATATAAAACATAATTATATAAAAATTATATTTATACAGTCTTATTATTAAAATGATATTATATAAAGCATGTAAAAAACATGCAGCTTGGTTTTTAAAATTTGAACTAAGAGCATATTTGTAATTACAAAAAAGGCATCACAAAGCAACCCTTGGAGAAGAAGAATGGCATCCAAATAATTTTTGGATGCTTTACTTTTGACTAATTGTATGTGTTTCTTATGACAACCAGTACTCTAATGGGATGGGTACCTATTATCAATTAAAGGATGACGTTGACAAGATTTCTAGCTCTTGTAAAATCCAGGATCTTTGGATTCACCATAATACCTACAATTATTGGGTTTTTCTAGTTTCCTCCTAAGGCATCTCTTTATTTAATGGGAGGTTCAATGTCCATTACCATTGGTGTGATATTAGATTTGGTTGCAACTAACAATTCACTTATTTATTTATTTTTAAAAAATATAAGTTTAAATAACATTTCACTTAGTTTTTTCTACAAGATTTAATACAAATTTTAATATTTACATTTTTTTTATGAAATATACTTATAAACACATTAATAAAAGGTTGACATATAGAGAATGTTTAAAAATCATACAACTTGGTTCAGATAATAGTATGTATCCCATACACCCTATATCTATCCCAGATGGATGAGAATAAAGATGCCACTACTATGATGAAATGAGATAGTCATTGGTGTGATGCAATGAGGTAGCGACTGCTATTCTGAATTGGTTTTAAAATTTGAACTGTGTGGGTCATTACAAGTACAAACAATAAATCATCACATAATTAACCTTGGAGTAGAATAATGGCATTGAATCGACCATTAGATGATTCACTTTTGACAAATAGTCTATTTCTTTTCTTACGAGGAGCACTAAGTTGTGGGAAATATGTTTGTCATTGCTTGAGAGAGGAAACTAGTGTGATTTGTATCTCCTCTAAAGTTGAGGATCTCTAAAATCATTATAATACCTAAAGTCAATGGGTTTTTTTCAAACTTTCTTTGAAGACATATATTCTGTTAGTGGGAGGTTAGATGTTTTATCCATAACTTGAGTGTTATTCCTCATCATGAATGGGTGGAGAAGTAGAAAATATGTGTAAATAGAAAAAAATTGTTTCACGTGAATTATCATGAATTCTACGCATCTACTCATCCATGTGAGAATGGAAAAAAACCATTAATTTAATGAACAGATGTACTAGTACCTAGTGGATTCAAAGTGGGAGTAAATCCCATTTCCTAGTGATTAAATTTGTGAAATACATAGTTTGTTGTTGTGTCACCTTGAAGTATCTTTTTCAAATGATATTGGAGTTGTGTATATTTGGTACCAACATTCCCATTAATAACAATAAATTCTAAGCTTGTGCACCACTTGCATGGTTTCCTTTGATATATACTCTACATCCAATGGATTTAATATTTGCTAAATTACAGGGTTTCTTTTAATCTTCTCTACATCCAAATGGTCCACCATTTTTATTTGAAATAATATTTCAAGTCTTCTCTCATTTGGTAGCTTAGGGTAGTATTGCTCTATTCCAATCATTCATTCAACCAGTTATATATATATATATATATATATATAGATATATGATGTTGTTGTGGAGAGTGTGTTGACTGCAATGAAGTTAGATACATTAACGGTTAATGAATTACTTATGTCGATGGTTGGTTACATTCATGGTTAATGACTTCTTGATGGTTTATGAGTTTTTGGTGCTAATAGTTAGATACATTCATGGTTATAAATTGTTGGTACCAATGCCCTCTTAACACCTAGCTTTGCTGCCAAAATGTTCCATGAAATTAGTATGCCTTGGAATCAAGGTATTCACCATTAACTTAGATACAAACCCTAAGAGTCACCACTCTCACTCAACTACAACCGAAATGAATCATTCTAGTCATCAATATGCTTGAATTATACATTGAGAATGACATTAGCACTAAAAGGAGCATGCATGAGCATCAAATATACCTCTTTCTCTATCAAGTTATGCCATGTGGAGTTCTATTATGTAGCACTCTATACATGTATGCATTATGTAGTGTTGTATATGCCTACGTGATGGTGTGTGTGTGTTGTGTGTGTACTTATATTATGTTGTGGTCTAAGAGAGAAGAGTAGACAATGGATTTTATTGAATGATACATCTTGAAGAGGAGAAATTGAACTTTGATCCTCTCTAGGTACATATTCTACTAGTCCTCTTGGAAGATATAGGTCTCTAGATAAGTTACAAGCTCCATCATTGACTATAGAAAAATATTGAATATCATGAATCTATATTTTAGACACATCACCATCTACTAGATAAAAATAATAGCATCAATGGCAAATATAATCCTGGATCACATCATCATACTTTTCTCTTCTTATCAACAATAATTATCTTCAAGAATAGCATTGGATTTCTAGGACCATGCTCAAGCATTCTAGGAAAGAATTTATTAATGTGGACATCAGGTAATTCATCATTATAGTTTTATGATCCATCCTTCAAATATTAAAATCCTAGTTGCAAATTTCTAGGAGGAGATGCAAGGTTGAGTTACCATAATAGATGTATATGTTAGGTTAATCTAACAAAGTTGTCACAATTATGTGGATGAGAAGTGGTGATTAGTGGAGAATGTTGTGGTTCCAACGACATTATTCCTAATATTTTAATTAACTATAGATTGATTTATCTTAAAATTCCAAGGAATAATTCTAAAAGAAAATTCCATTCGAAAAAATTAGCAACAAAAGAAGTGGGTGTTGCAAGTCCAAGCGCTCCAATCTATAAGCCTATTAGGTGCAACCAATCCCTCGCCTTATTGTTTTATAAATTTTTATCTAGTACTATAAAAATTCACTTTAACATTTTTATAATTTTGAAGATTTTAGTTCAGTATTGCAAGGGCGAGTGTTACCATTCATGGCATTAGAATTAGCATAACTAGAATCATTCAACTAATTAAGGTATTTATAGCGTTGAAATTCCAACCCAACTAACCTGAGACACATTTGTTTATGACTCACCCCATTGGTGGAGCTCAAAATACCATATTTTACACATATCTCTATATCTCTATAAACACCTTAATTGATATATTTCCTCAACCCAACTCCATACCATATACAACTCAAATTTTGTTAGACATTTTAGCTGACTTGTGTCCACTCAGCTCATTTGAACTAACCAATCATGAATGGAGCTCAATACTTTCTTATACACCTTACATAGATGTCAAATCTACCTAATTTATTAAACAAGTGAAGTTTCCTTCCTGGTTGGATCTTGTTATAATTCTAGTCCATTCTTTATATTGAGAATCTCTAGAGTGGAACTTGCACACAAAATGATGTGTCGAAATGAGATTTTACTTAATGCGAGAGATAGTTAAAAACAAATGGATGAAATGAATCAAAAAATAGACTCTACCTCTTGTAGCAATGAGTAATTATTTCTATCTGGGGTGGTTTGTTCCAAGAAGCTATAGGAAGTATTTACTTTTCATTAGAAATTAGAGAAGTGTTGTACTTTTTTTTCTAAGAATGTTGCCCGAATTAATATTAGGAAACACAAATTCTCTTCTGAAGGCCCTTTGGGAGGATGTGAGGAATTTATAGATTTGTCTTATGAAAGTTAATGGTTACACCAAATCAAGAGATATTTCACTTTGGGACGATCAGGATCTTTGGAAAGGTTGGCTAAGACCAAAGTTGTTCATCCATTTAGGGCTCCAGTGGGATTATTTGATTATAAACTTAAAAGGCATGGCCCCTTTCTCTATTTATTCGTAGGGTCTTCGAACATGGAAGTTAATTCCTCAACATAGATACACAACAAAACTAGGATATTTGCATTTGGTCAAGTAGCTTTCCCACCCTCCTTCATGCAGAGTGTGGTAAACAAGATGGAAAAAGGATGGTATTCCAAAAGTAAATATGTTCTATCAGAATCTTCTTCATAAAAAATATTCATTTCCAAAAACCTTAGGGAAAGGAACATACATGGTCTATCAAGATGTGTCTTATGCTCCAATTCATAGGAAAACATCCCACGTCTATTTTGGTCTTGCCCATTTTCTTTAGAGTCCTCGAGAGAAGCGTTTTCTTCTATGTATTTTATTAACTCTATCTAAGATTGTGGATGGAAATATTCGAATTATGGAGATCCAAATATCCATGGACTCAAAAAGCCTCCTCTCTGCCAATTAAATGTTGGGAATCCCTCCCTAATTTCCTATGTCGGTCTATATGGATCACCAGGAATAAATCCAATTTCAAAAACGAGATTATGAATTCCCAAATGGTTCCCCTTAAAGCGTCAAACTTCCTCTTCAAGGTTATTTCCTCCAGAGGATTCATCGATAAAGAGCTTAAGAATATAAATCCAATGGATTTAAAATTGATAAAGGTGAGTAAGCATCTCGATCTACCAAGTAAATATGCTTCATCCAACTAGTAATAAGGTTCCTAGCTTTAGGTTCAACTGGTTATACTTTACATAGTGGAGGATGGATATAAAATAATTTTCATGTTCTTCGGTGGGGTTTTGAAAGGTAACCCAGGGGAGGCAGGAGCAAGAGGGGAATTATTTAGCCTTGATGGAAAAATTGTGTTGCAATTTTCTTGGGGACTTGGTCTCACATCCAACAATCAAGTTGACTACCTTGCTTTGTGGAAAGGTTTGGAAATAGCTATTGCAAATAAAATTCCCAACTTATTGGTTTTTAGTGACTCAATTCTCATTATTATACAAGTAATCAAGGCCAAAAAGGTGTTGTGCTTAGATCATCCTCTCATTCTTCAAAGGATTATTCTAATTGTTTCTTAGTTCAAACTGTTGGAGTATTCTAACTGAGAGGTCCACGTGTTGGCAAAGAAAGGTTCCACCCTTGGACAAGGTAGAATAGAGATGGAACAAGTTTTAATTAATGATTCCCTTATCCCTTAGTCATGTTTAGAATTCTAAGATGCTCGAGTTCCATTTTTAACTATGTCATCATTGGAAATTTGTTTAGTTTTGGGGTGAGGCCATTTGCCTCCTACTCAATCCATCCTTTGGTGCAATTAAAGAGAATGAAGGGTATCGAGATTTGACTGCCTTTCATTTTCTAACCAATAATTATCAAGGTTTCTTCTCAGTGTCACATGCTTCGTAACAAGTGTCATGAATAAAACATTCTCCTTTGTTTAGGGTGCTGCTTGTATTTAATTCGTTTATGGTGGGAGTTGTTTGAGAACACTACGAACATGGAGATTCATTCGTTTTTTACTGGGATGGAATTAATATTGTTGTCTTGTGTCTCCCAATAATAGTCTACTCAATTTCCCTTTGAGGATTTTAGTATTGAAATGGAATTTTTTCTTCAGTCTAGCTCGTGAAAGAGTTTCAACTTTGATTATTTAATGGTCCATCTCACTTCCTTGAGCTTCCATGGGATGTTGTTCCTTTCTAGTCTTGGAGAGTCGTTAAATATTTTTGGTGTGTTAGCTAGTCGGGTTTAGTGGCTCTTTTCAGATATGGCGAAACCTCCATCAATTCTAAAGAACAACAACATTGGTTAGTTGCTCAACAGTTTATTAGATTTGTCCAAACCATTAATAGAAGCTATAAAACAATAGGATGATATGGAAAAAAAATAAAAGGTAATTATTTCAGCTTCTTTTGGAAGCCAAGTTGCTCCATTTAAGTAGTATCAAGCATTCTCTCAAAGGTTTTCCTGAGGATGTCATTTCTCTCAGTGCCCGAGTCTTGGATTTGGAAAATCTCATGTCTGGAAGTGCCCAGCTTGGCCTGGAGGCATCAGATCCAACCCTACTCTTGAAAGGAAAAAATATTACTACCTGTGGGGGGCTAATACTTCTGGTGATGGTCATTGATGATGGTTGGTCTCAATGTCATGGTCTGTTGGTTCTTAATATTGCTTAATGTTCTATGATATTTTTCAAATATTGTCTATTACTTGTGTCTATTTGTTGAATTATTAGTATAAATGATTTATTGTAGGAAGGAAATGCAGCTCTAGATATGGCATCTATTTTGTGTGGACAGATGAACACTTCCATTATAAAAAATTAGAAAGATGTTGTAAGGGTTTTGGTCCATAAACTATTCATTATTAATATCAAACCCTTACTTGTTTCTTTAAGAAACAAAAAAGTAGAGGCATGAATCTCAAATTGTGCTATTGTTTTTCTCTCCATAGGGTGTTTCCCTATGTTCATGAAGTATTTTTTGGAAAGAAATTCGATTTATTGGACCTCCATAGCAGTTTTTCCCAAAGGGATCCTCTCCCTGATTAGGAAAGTAAGCTTCAATTTTTATGGTCCGGGGATAGAAAACATAAAGGCATGGCCTTAGTAAAGTGGCCAAGATTAGTTGCACCAAAGGGACTTGGTGGATGTGGTGATAAAGATATCCATTTATCTTCTAAGGCACTTGCAGGTAAAAATATCAGAAGGTTGTCACAAGAACATTCTCTTTGGTCCATTTTTTTTCAAGTCAAGTATTTTACTCAGAAGTCTCTAGCTAACTACTTTGGGCTCTCAGACAAATCTTCCAAAGGCTCCATAGTTTGAAAAACATTGGTGAAGGTGTTTCACTTGATGGAAAATGGGTCACTTGATGAGTCGGGGATGGTTATCTAATTATAATTTGCATAATTCATTCATTTGGAGTAAGAAATGACTATGTTGTTTCAAATCCTATCATCCAAGCCACTAGTCAAGAAAGTATCCATTTTTTGAGTGATGTTAAGGCTCAAGATCCTCAAGTTAGATGTATGAACAGAAGGAAAGTGTCTTCTATCCTTTGTCTTTCGAAAGATTTAGTGGAAGAATGGGATAGTTTTATTGATTTTTCTCTAATCACATTCATCTTAGAGAGAATGTTTCAGACAGTCTTTTTTGGACCAAAAATATTCAAATAGGAAAATTCATTACCAAGCTTGGCTATAAATCCTAGATTGAGGACATGCACAACGGTCAAATATTATGGTGGTGGATTTCCATATAGAAAGTTAGTGTTCCCATGTAAGAAAAAATCGCATCATGGTTGGCCCATAACAACAAACTTCTCACTTGGGACTCACTTCTCAAACATGGTTGGGTAGTCACAAACTATTGTCCCCTCTATAAGGCTTAGGAAAAATTGCATATTCATATTTTTTTTCTGGTGTAGCTTTGTTTCTAAAGTCATTTCAATTATTTTGAATGAATTTAAGCCAAAATATAGATGGTCCTGATTGTGCCTTAGTGATGTTTTCAAATCTTGGATGGCAGACAAACAAGTCTTTCAGTGGGCTTCCTTTCTTATTGATGTCATGCATCTGGAGATCAAGGAATATTAGTATTTTCTAGGACAAGTTCCTTCATCCTTAGGTCTATGTGGTGAAAGTTATCACTATGGAAATGAATATATGTTTGATTCCAAACAGTCAAAGCAGAGGATTTTGATCTTTCATTAATTGGATTATGACTCGCCATGGATTCATTTTGATGATGCCTACCAAGGTCACCCTCACTGCTATGTGTGGGCATTTTTCTTTACTTTATAGTCATACCCATTTCATGAATTTCGGCATGCTCCAGGAAGGGGGTCAAATAACAAAGTTGAGTATCTAAATCTTTAGTTCTTGCTAGAGTTGGATAAAAAAAAAGGCATGTCCAACCTTCAAGTTATGGGTTATTCCAAGCTTGCTATAGATTGGGAAAATCATAGGGCATTAGTGAATAATATTTTCTCGGAGACTCTTCTTAACAATATTGGTTAGGTAGTTGGTTCCTTCAAACGTGTATATTTTTACATATTTTGTGTGAGTTGAATATTGTAATAAATGGCCTTTCAAAGGAAGCACTTACTCTCTCAATTGGGTCTATTGAATATATGAATTTTCAGATGGTGTTGAGATAGAGTATATGGAAAAAAAACCTATCTTTTTAGCTAGTTTTTGGTTTCTCTCTTTTTTGGTTTTCCTGTAGTTGGTGGGACTCTAGTTGGCGAGACTCAAGTTATCAAGAAATTGGGGGGTCTTGATCCCGTAAGTTGTTACAGACCTTATTGTTGTATAGAATGTAAATCTCATATGGGAGGTTTCAGACCCAGATATTGATAATTTTGATTCTTTGACAATCAGCTGACTAGCAAAATATGTATATATTTTTCTCATGAATACAGATGATTTTTTTCTTTAAAAAAAAATAAATAAATAAAAATGTAATGTAAATTCATATAAAATTTTCTTTATTTTTCTATAATAAAACATAAAAAAAATCTATAATTAATTTTTTATAGTAATAATAATAATAATCTAGTTTTAAGGTTACCACCAAGAAAAACACTATATTGGTGTATAAGATCCTTTTATTTGTGGTACAAGGTACCTTATTTGTTAAAGTATATAAAGTTTAGAGAGGCATATCATACTCTACCCTCTTTTGGGTTTGAATCTATAACCACTTATGAGGAAGCTATGTGCTTAACCATTATACCCACTCAAATTGTTTTTAAAATTATATAAAACATAATTATATAAAAATTATATTTATATATTCTTATTATTAAAATGATATTATATAAAGCATGTAAAAAATATGCAGCTTGGTTTTTAAAATTTGAACTAAGAGCATAATTGTAATTACAAAAAAGGCATCACAAAGCAACCCTTGGAGAAGAAGAATGGCATCCAAATAATTTTTGGATGATGTACTTTTGACTAATTGTATGTGTTTCTTATGACAACCAATACTCTAATGGGATGTGTACCTATTATCAATTATAGGATGACATTGAAAAGGTTTCTAGCTCCTGTAAAATCCAGGATCTTTCGATTCACCATAATAACTACAATTATTGGGTTTTTCTAGTTTCTTCCTAAGGCATCTCTTTCTTTAATAGGAGGTTCAATGTCCATTACCATTGGTGTGATATTAGATTTGGTTGCAACTAACAATTCATTATTTATTTATTTTTAAAAAATATAAGTTTAAATAACATTTCACTTAGTTTTTGCTACAAGATTTAATACAAATTTTAATATTTACATTTTTTATGAAATATATGTATAAACACATTAATAAAAGGTTGACATACAGAGAATGTTTAAAAATCATACAAATTGGATTTAGATAGTAGTATGTATCCCATACACCCTATCTCTATCCCATATGGATGAGAATAGAGATGCCACTACTATGATGCAATGAGATAGCCATTGGTGTGATGCAATGAGGTAACGACTGCTATTCTGAATCGGTTCTAAAATTTGAACTATGTGGATCATTACAAGTACAAACAATAAATCATCACATAATTAACCTTGGAGTAGAATAATGGCATTGAATCGACCATTAGATGATTCACTTTTGACAAATAGTATATTTCTTTTCTACGAGGAGCACTAAGTTGTAGGAAATATGTTTGTCATCGATTGAGAGAGGAAACTAGTGTGATTTGTATCTCCTCTAAAGTTGAGGATCTCTAAAATCATTATAATACCTAAAGTCAATGGTTTTTTTTTTCCAACTTTCCTTGAAGACATATATTCCTTTAGTGGGAGGTTAGATGTTTTATCCATAACTTGAGTGTTATTCCTCATCATGAATGGGTGGAGAAGTAGAAAATATGGGTAAACAGAAAAAAATTGTTTCACGTGCATTATCATGAATTCTACGCATCTTCTCATCCATGTGAGAATGGAAAAAAACCATTAATTCAATGAACAGATGTACTAGTACCTAGTGGATTCAAAGTGGGAGTAATCACATTTCCTAGTGATTAAATTTGTGAAACACATAGTTTGTTGTTGTGTCACCTTGAAGTATCTTTTTCAAATGATATTGGAGTTGTGTATATTTGGTACCAACATTCTCATTAATAACAATAAATTCTAAGCTTGTGCACCACTTGCATGGTTTCCTTTGATATATACTCTACATCCAATGGATTTAATATTTGCTAAATTACAGGGTTTCTTTTAATCTTCTCTACATCCAAATGGTCCACCATTTTTATTTGAAATAATATTTCAAGTCTTCTCTCATTTGGTAGCTTATGGTAGTATTTCTCTATTCCAATCAATCGTTCAACCAATTATATATCTATGATGTTGTTGTGGAGAGTGTGTTGAGTGCAATGAATCTAGTTACATTAATGATTAATGAATTACTTATGTCGATGGTTGGTTACATTCATGGCTTGTGACTTCTTTTTGTTGGTGGTTGGATACATTCATGGTTAATTAATTCTTGATGGTTTATGAATTTTTGGTGCTAATAGTTAGATACATTCATGGTTATAGATTGTTGGTACAAATGCCCTCTTAACACCTAGCTTTGCTGTCAAAATGTTCCATGAAATTAGTATGCCTTGGAATCAAGATAGTCACCATTAACTTAGATACAAACCCTAAGAGTCACCACTCCCACTCAACTACAACCAAAATGAATCATTCTAGTCATCCATATGCTTGAATTATACATTGAGAATGACATTAGCACCAAAAGGAGCATGCATGAGCATCAATTATATCTCTTTCTCTATCAAGTTATGCCATGTGGAGTTCTGTTATGTAACACTCTATACATGTATGCATTATGTAGTGTTGCATATGCCTACGTGATGGTGTGTGTGTGTTGTGTGTCTACTTATATTATGTTGTGGTCTAAGAGAGAAGAGTAGACAATGGATTTTATGGAATGATACATCTTGAAGAGGAGAACTTGAACTTTGATCCTCTCTAGGTACATCTTCTACTAGTCCTCTTGGAAGATCTAGGTCTCTAGATAAGTTACAAGCTCCATCATTGACTATAGAAAAATATTGAATATCATGAATCTATATTCTAGACACATCACCATCTACTAGATAAAAATAATATCTATGACAAATATAATCCTAGATCACATCATCATACTTTTCTCTTCTTATCAACAATAATTATCTTCAAGAATGGCATTGGATTTCTAGGACCATGCTCAAGCATTCTAGGAAAAAATTTATTAATGTGGACATCGGGTAATTCATCATTATAGTTTTATGATCCATCCTTCAAATATTAAAATCCTAATTGCAAATTCCTAGGAGGAGATGCAAGGTTGAGTTACCATAATAGATGTATATGTTAGGTTAATCTAACAAAGTTGTCACAACTATGTGGATGTGAAGTGGTGATTAGTGGAGAATTTTGTGGTTCCAACGACATTATTCCTAATAATTTAATTAACTATAGATTGAATTATCTTAAAATTCTAAGGAATAATTCTAAAAGAAAATTCCATTCGAAAAAATTAGCATCAAAGAATTGGGTGTTGCAAGTCCAAGTGCTCCAATCTATAAGCCTATTAGGTGCAACCAATCCCTTGCCTTATTGTTTTATAAATTTTTATCTAGTACTATAACAATTCACTTTAACATTTTTATACTTTTGAAGATTTTAGTTCAATATTGCAAGGGTAAGTGTTACCATTCATGGCATTAGAATTAGCATAACTAGAATCATTCAACTAATTAAAGTATTTATAGAATTCAAATTCCAATCCAACTAACCTGAGACACATTTGTTTGTGACTCACCCCATTGGTGGAGCTTGACATACCATATTTTACACATATCCCTATATCTCTATAAACACCTTAATTGATATATTTCCTCAACCCAACTCCATACCATATACAACTCAAATTTTGTTACACATTTTAGCTGACTTGCTTCCACTCAGCTCATTTGAGCTAACCAATCATGAATGGCGCTCAATACTTTCTTATACACCTTGCATAGATGTCAAATCTACCTAATTTATTAAACAAGTGAAGTTTCCTTCCTGGTTGGATCTTGTTATAATTCTAGTCCATTCTTTATATTGAGAATCTCCAGAGTGGAACTTCCACACATAATGCTGTGTTGAAATGAGATTTTACCCAATGCGAGAGATAGTTAAAAACAAATGGATGAAATGAATCAGAAAATAGACTCTACCTCTTGTAGAAATGAGTAATTATTTCTATCTGGGGTGGTTTGTTCCAAGAAGCTATAGGAAGTCATTACTTTTCATTATAAATTAGAGAAGTGTTTTACTTTTTTTCTCCCACTCCCTAACACTCTTGAGCCTAGGTCCCCCACCTTACTACTGCTTCAGTCAAAGGTAATATATTATTACTCTATTCAAATAAGTGAATAGAAGGAATGGAATGTGAAGCTTCATAATAATCTCGATAATACTACCCACTTCACTAGTTGTGAAAAAGATAGAATCATGTTTGCATTCATATTTTCCATTCTACCCTTAGGAATTAGTAAGAAATCACTGCATTTGTGTGGAAAGTGATCAATAGCGAAATTGTTTTTCAATTCTCTTTTAAGAGTAACTTAAACCAAACAAATATGATCATGCAGAACTAGGTGCAACAACATAAATAGAGAACGTAAAACAACCCATCTAGGAAGGAGACTACTCAAGCTACAAGAGCATGTACATGGAATGTGATGATTGGGAGAGATGAGAGAAAACCTCAACCTTTCAATTAATTTGTCATGCCTCCTATGCCAAGACCTCACTATGATATATAGAAAATACTTACCCATAATAAGAACTAACCAAATGGGATGGTTTAAGATCATATTATCCACAACAATGTTTTCTTCTCAATGTAATTCATTGTGGGTGGAGAGAATCAATGTAGTGAGGAACACCAAAACCATTGCTCCTCTTTAACTCAATCAAATCAATCACGAGTGGTTAGAAGACATGAGTAGATAGGTTTAGCATGAATAAAGTTCTGATTTAGTGATAACAAGATAATAGTTCCCATATTTCCCATTTCATGATAAATTTTCCTCGATAAAGGACACAAAACTAGAACTATCATTGGAATATAACCAGCTTAAATCCATCTAACATCGGATATATCATGCACTGACAGGGATCAAATCCCTCAAGGTGCAAACCTTCTTTTTGGAGTGTAGAACTTGAGGAAATGTTTGCACCTTGAGGGATTTGATCCCTCTCAGTGTATGATAGATCTGATGTCAGATGGATCTAAGTTGGTTCCAAAGGAGAGCAACAATGTCACATTTTTAGATCATCATTATTATGTATATGTTTGAGATTAACTTTAAAATTCACTCTATGTTTTCTTTGTTTGGCATGACCATATCATTCTCTTCTTTAATTCAGTTTTTGTTGCTTGCCTTGAATGGTTTGTACATATGTTTTTCGATGTTTTGAGAAGTTTTTGTGTATACATGTTTCTTTGCTAATGTTTGAAATAATTTATTTCCTTCAAGAATATTTCGATGATTTTTTTTTTTTTTTTTAATCTTTAGTCTAGTATTTTGCAAAGTCAAGAAATAATGTATTTTTGAATTATTTTTTTTATGAGTGGCGAGATTTATAAAATCTTCACATCCAAACAATAATCACTTCTCTTTCAAGAATATTTTGAATTGGTTTGAATTTTTATAAATATATATTTTCCTCTTATAAATTTTGAATACATTGGTGTACACAATTATCTATTAGTAATTTTGAATATATGTAATTGTCTATTACTAATTTGGAGATGAAGAAGGGAGGCGATATTGTCAAGGATTAATTTTCACTTTGCAGGAGGATTGATTCTGCACATCTATTTCATTTTAATTCTAGGTATCGCAACTTTTGACAACTAATTAATTATTAATAGTGTCCCTCTAGGTATTACTAAATATATCTTGAAAAATATTTTTTTAATAATTTATATCCTCAAAATTAACATCTAATGCAAGCAATCAAATAGGATTATAAAACAACATCTACACTGAAATCAATTCGTCTAATGCAAGAAATAAAATGAGATTAGAAAACAACATCTACACTTAAATCAATGCATCTAGTGCAAGCAATCAAATAGGATTAGAAATCCACATCTACACTGAAATAGATGCATCGAGTGCACACAATCAAATAGGATTAGAAATCAACATCTACACTAAAATGAATACATCTAGTGCAAGAAATAAGATATAATCAGAAATCAACATATACATTGAAATCATTGTATCTAGTGTAAGTAATCAAAGAGGATTAGAAATCACCATCTACACTAAAATAAATGCATCTAGTGCAAGAAATCTTCTTCATTTTGTCCCCCCTCCATCTAATCTTGAAAAATATTTTTAAAACTTTATAGTCTCAAGATTAACAACATCTAATCCATCTAATGCAAGCAATCAAATAGGATTAGAAAACAATATCTACACTGAAATTAGTGCATCTAATGCAAGAAATCAAATAAGCTTAGAAATCAACATCTAAACTAAAATCCATCCATTTAATGCAAGCAATCAAATATAATTAGAAATCAACATTTATGCTGAAATTAATGCATCTAGTCCAAGCAATCAAAGAGGATTAGAAAACACCACCTACATAGAAATCAATGCATCTAGAACAAGCAATGAAATAGGATTAGAAATCAACATCTATATTGAAATAAATGTATCTAGCACAAGAAATATGTGTCCCTCTCCCCCCTCCATATATATCTATATCTCTCTCCATTTCTCCTTCTTTTTCTCTCTATCTCACTATTATACAAAATTTATACCTATGAATACGTATATCTTTCCTAAGTGGGTAGTTACACTTAGAAAAACTGAAGTAAAGATGTTTAAACTTTTCCTACAATAAATAAATAAGATAAAGGAACCTACTTGTGATCCTTCACTTCCTTTGATCTCCTTTGAGTTGCTCCCATCGCTTCCGCTCAAACTGAATTCGCTCAATTGGTACCTGCCAACATAAACAGAAGATGACAAAAATTGAAGAATATGATCAATTCATTGTAAACAAATGGAATCAAAACATTTGAACATAAATTCATCATAGATATAGACAAAAGTATTGGAAAAGGAACAAACAACTTTATTGATTGATAGAAGGAGAAGCTACACCCATTGTGGTTCGATCTCGTGTCACTTATCCAGCTTTGTCCAAACCCTCATCACACCAATAACAACATCAGTCCAAAAGTATAACATTACTTGACAATGATTTCAAGTCTATAAACCAACAAATTTTCCCTATAATATCCAAGCTCCAGCCTCTTGATCACTATGACGAGTGGTCAATTTATAGGGAAATGCAAGTGGTTTTGTCATAAATAGGGCATTGAATGGTTTCCACAATTGGATAGTTAGTTTCCATGGAGAAAGGGATGAGAGGATAGAGGGTTGAATGATCCATAGCCTATCCAAAATTGAGATCATAGGATGAGATAAGGGTTGGGCATCCCTCTAGAATGCTCTAGAATCAAGGAATATTCCTAGAACCCTATGTCAATTCTGCTCATCTTCACCCAGCACAGGCTTAAGTGGGCCTAAGTGCTCTGCAACACAGGTCTGAATGGGCCTACCTACTATGTAGAGAAGTTTCCTTGACCAAGGGTGTGTTGGTGTCCCAAGGAGGCATTTCAACAGGGTTTCAAACTAGGAAACTTTCATGGATGAAAAAATTCAATATGATGACTTTTCTAGGGCATGTAGTAACTAAAATTAGGGTTTAATGAGCCCTACTTGTACTGATCTGATCGTCGAGAGTGATGTGACCAAATAGACCTGTAACCACTGCCGCCTAAAGCATGAAGTCGAAAATGATAATGTTGAGTGATATGCTTTATGATGTGATTAGGAGGATATGAAGCGGATGGTGACCTACATCAATTACAATACATAATATCATGATATCTTTGACTTTTTCATGAATTGCTGAGGGAAGGCATACCCATACTCAACATATAAACTTTTCATTACATGTACATAAATCAGATAATTGCCTACAAATATAGACCCATGATAGGATGACCATATGTGTAAAGCCATCATACAGATGATTTAGTACTCTCCTGAAATCGCAACATGGATGTATGAAACTAGATTCGGGGTCTTCTATCTTGTCCAATCGTTTGCTCAAGTATGATTCTAACCATGTGAAAATGTGATTTGAAGTTGAACATGGGAGGACACTATCTAATTACCAGCCAATGATGTAAGTTGTTAACAGACGCGAGAGAAATCACCAATAATCATAATGATTCTCAAGGTACTATAATACATTTTGCATGGTGTGAATAGATATTTTTATGTCGAACACCATACAAAGTCTTTCAGTTGAAGGCTTGTGATGTCAACCTGTCGCCAGAAGCAAGAAACTTGTCATTAATGTATGCAAGCCTCAAGGTACTGGAAGGGTGTTTCTAAGTCAACTTCCTAGATAATGTGTTGATGTTGACAAGAAGCAACTCGTTGTAGGAGGGCCTTGATGTATCCCCCATCAACAACACGAAACAAGTGAAATGATTTTCAAGACAAAATGTGACTTACGACACAATGTTTAGGAATGGTGGTCATGAAAATGAAGGTTTATGAGTATTGCAAACGATGAAGTTTACTCACTGACTTCTCTTGAACATGTCGGAGACACTGAATGAATTGTCAGCATTGACCCAAAACTAAAGTAATGGATGGTGTGATATACCATAGGTATGATAACCATCAAGTAGATAACCCAACCCAAATAGCCACAAAGATGAAGTGAAAATGTCATGTTCAAGAGAGACTTGCTACTATAAAGTGATTTATCCCTTTTTCCATTTTGCCCAGTCATTGCTGACTAGTGCCTCTTTATTTTTTTTTAACAAGCTTGAGGAGGATAACATATGCTTGATGTATAATTCCACCCTTCGGGTGAATCCATCGCTATGTGATATTTTAATGAGTCTAGTGAAGGTGAAGCTCGGTGTTGTTATGATGGACAAGTTTGTCGCTATTTGATGTTTTAACGAGTTTAACGACAATGAGAAATTGGTCCTCTTCATATTTAGAGAGTTTGAAAAGGGACAAAAAGAAAACTCCATAAGTTATTTTTTGTAAATATGTCTCTCAAGTTCGAAAATGCATAAAATAATAAAATAGAGAACTTATTGACCATGTTCGATCAACGTATTCCTTTTTCATAAGTAATCTATCTCAGTTCAGAAAAGGGTTAAACTTATACTAAGTAGATGTCATTTCCAATCTATTTACGAGCTGAAAAGGACAAGTGCTCAACAATCTTTTCATGTTTCAAGAGTCTAGAAAGAGCTTAATGAGGATTCCACTGAGAGGAATGAGTGGTGTCTAGGATAGCAACTGGTTCTGTGGTTTTGGAACTTCCCAAAACATGTTGATTTATGTGAAGAGGTTGGCTAATAAGACTACTCATTGCAATTGTTCCTCAAAAAGGGTAAAACAACCAAGTGAAAGCATATGATTGACCAAGTAGATAGTGATGATGGAAGGAGAAAAACCAAGGCTCATCTGACGAAAGAGGCTGATAGAATGGAAATCATGAGGGTTAAAATGGAGATGGGTTCATTTTTACACAAGCTTGAACCATAGGGAACTATGCTTGAATTCAGTTTCATGTTTACACAAGCTTGAAATGAAAAACTATGCTTGGATTCAGTTTCATGTTTACACAAGTTTGAAACAAAAAACTATGCTTGGATTTAGTTTCATGTTTACACAAGCTTGAAACGAAAAACTATGCTTGGATTGATTTACATGCCCCCAACATGATGACTCAATTCTAGGTGCATGCCCCCCAAGCTTCATTACATTCACCTGAGTAGACTACTCATGGATATCAGGTGGATGAAATGAAAGTTCATTTACGAGATCAAGTGAAAGACTCTACTAGGATTTTACGAGATCTAATCAAAGAATCGAATTGGAACTTTGCTCTAGGGGACCTTGTTTCATTTTTTAATGAGCTTGACACAAGACAAGGAACTCTAGTCAGATTCCTTGTTTCATTTTTTAACGAGCTTGACACAGGACAAGAAACTATGCTCATACCCTTGATCACAACCTATAAGAGGTCATGACTTCCAAGAGGTTCTCATCAAATGGGAGAAAAATGCTCTGGAAAGGATATGTAGCAAGGAATCATTAGAGATATTTGGTTCCAATGCCCCCAGTAGATAATGCACAACATCACGGAATTGATTGTTAGTTGATGTAGGCATGGAACGGTTTTCCACACAATTAACCCATGGCAGGGAAGATACCATTGGGACAAAAGGACCATTTAGGGAAGATGGTTGACTAGAAACCATATTTGGGTCGAGAAATGAAAGTCAGTTAACGGTGACAATTTTTCCTTCATGCGGGAAACACATCACTTGAAAGAGTGTTGAAACATTAGCTCCCATGTCATAAACATAGTTGTGCCCAAGAAGTAAATTGTAATCTAAAGGGCCAAGGACTACCATCACATTGAGATAGACAGTTTTTCCTCTCACAGTAATGGGCAACTGAGGAAGGAGCCCTATTGGTTGATTGGTTCCTCTGTTAAAAGCCAACAGATTCTGGGTAACAGGCACAACTGGTGGTGAACCGAGCGCATGCCAAGCAGTGGAGGAAAGGATACTCACAGATGCACCTTCATCTATAATAGTGCCAGATACAATCATATTATAAACCTGTAATATGATCTAGAAAGGCACATAAGAAGGAAGACGACATCCTGCCAATTGATTCCAATCAAAGGAAGTGACTAGACTACTTGGAGGGGGTACCGTAAGAACGGGAGAATTACCCCTTGAGTTATGAAAACGGGAGGATTTTCTTCCTGTCTTGATGGAATAAGAAGGTTTCCTCCAAGCTAATTAGAATTTGAAGAAATGAAAAGAACCTGAGTGGTATCATACTTACTTTCTACGGGAAAGGTACGATTAAATGATGGTGAAATCGGGTAAACTATTTCCTTGACCTGTGATTAGTCAGGTGTAGACTCATGGGATTCACATTCAGAGAGAGTGGGTTTGACTCATAGTTGATTTGGGTTAGTCACTTCATCAACTAGTGAAGGATTAAGGGAGAGTCTCTTGTAACTAGATGGAAGTCACTTTGGAGAAGTAAGACGATTATCCAATACTTTTTGGGCTTCATCCAAATAGGGGCAAAGGTGAATGGGGTGATTCCCTTTGCATAACCTACATGGAAACTTAATTTTACCCTTCTTTCCATGAACTTTACTACCACTAGTTGATGGTGTGTCACCAGCATGATCTCTAGAAGTTGATGACATAGGGTGATGTGAACGAGAAGACCATTCTTCTAAGATATGAGGAATACTAGAACAATTTCAAAGAAGATGGTCTCCCATACAAAGTTTGCAAGGATATCGAAGTTTGTGAGGCTTATCAAACGCTTTCTCATCAGAAGTTGCATTCAAAGCAATGGTTGCTTGGTTTCCCCCCTACTAAATTTTCTTCTTCTTCTTCTTCTTCCGTTTCTCTTTCTTCTTATCCACCTAGTTACTAGTGTCAATACTTTCACCAGGCAGAGAGGAAGAAGGGGAGGAAGAAACAACTGATGAAGAAGGTAAAGGGTCAACTAGAGGTTGATTTTGTCCAGTTGTAGGAGTATTCAGTTGTGGGGCCAAGGAGGTTGAGAACAACCATACTGGCAAGCTGATGGTAAGTCTTGGAAGGGACAATGTAGCCATATAAGGAGCACTAATATTTATGAAAGGAGGAAAAGGACTAGGATTCCCATAAAAAGGAATTCCTTGATCGATGGACTCCAGAGTTATTGCCATATGTCTCAACCTAAGAGCAACTAAGGAGTGATGTGGAGGTTATTATTCGCGGTCAGTTAATTTTATTTTAAACATAATAACATAACAAAACAAAAGAGGGATAATCTAGGCAAAAGGATTACCAAGTAACTATGAACCACAATATACTGCCTCAGAGGAGCCAAGGACTTAACATACGTGCAAGTAATCTCCTCGAATGTTGTTTTCAGTGTATCACAATATACAAGGCGGTCGACTCAGTTACCTATGGATGGATAGCAACCTAATGTAGTCCTCCCAAATATACCCGAAAGTACGTGGAGGTCCAATCCATGTTAGCATTGTCTAATGCGAAACCGCATAGTGAGAGCATTCCTTTATACTTTTCGTACTATAATACCGCCCGGTATACCTGAAATTATGTGGATGAGATGTGATATACTTACGTATGTGGAATGAGGTATCAAACTTAGAATGTATCGCAAAACATTAGTGACAACTTCTATTTTTAACGACAATGGAACACGTCTCTAACCTCGACCTCTAAATGTCATGTGTTAAGTTACAATGCTCCATTAGGATAATTGAGATAAATTTTAGTTGATCTTGTTTAAAAGTTTGTCTTTCAGGTTCACCACGTGATGTTTCTGAAACTGTTATATACCTAAGGGGGATATTATGGGGTACCAAGGGAGGTACCCAAGGTAATAATGTAATAATGGGATGGGCCATAGTAATAAATAAGGTGGTTAACCCATTCATGTAAGGGACCACAAGTAGTTAATAATAATGTAAGGGGCCCATGGTATTAGTTGATGGTATGAGGAAACCATGGTAATGATGCATGGTATTGTATGTATGAGGCCTATATAGAGGCTAGAGACTCCACATGGAGAGATATAAAGAGAAGTATTCTTGTATGAACAAGCATAGGGCTTGTGGAGTATTCTCCTTCCTTAAGGAGTGAATGTATGGTGTTGCCCTACCTTAAGGGTTTTGATAATAAATAAGCATTTCTATCTATATTCAGATCTTGTTCTTTCTTGGGTTTATTTCTATTATCATATATTTCTGGTTTAGATCTACAACAAGTGGTATCAGAGCACTTTCTTGGGCACAAAAGTGGAGAATTTTCTTTTTACTTTTGTAGGATTTCGGGAGCGGCGAATTTGCAGATCAGATCTGTACGTTTTGGTTCAAGATCTGAAAAATCTGATTGCAGATCTGTATTCTATGTGAAAAAATACCCGATTTCAAAAAAAACAACAGTCGAATCGGAGTCCGGATGAGGGAGATATCGCTGATTTAAAATCAGCTCTTTTTGCAGAAATTTTGGGTGATGGTGGGAGAGTAGCAGTGCAGATCTGAAATTTCAGTGTTTGAATCAGGATTTCTATCACATGGGCAGATGCAGAATGGTTGTTCCATTTCCAAAAACAGGTTATAATAGAGATTCTGAGCAATATTGATGAAACTGTGACATTTTCAAATTTTCGCCAAGTAAGTGAATTTTTTTCCAAACCATTCATGGATTCTAGCAAGGCATCTTTTACAGGGAATGATAATGGTATGACTATTGAGAACTCATAAAGGGAAAAAAACGTATATTTGGGACACATTGGAGGCATACATTGTGGTTTAATTTAAAAGATGAGGCTACAAAATGGTGGGATTCACTGGACCACAAGCAGTTGACCAAACTTTCAGATGTAGAATTTGAACTATTCCTTTTAGACAAATGGTCTCGGGCTATGAAAAAGGAGAATGAAACACATAAGGGGCTAATTCCTACTGGTATATCCTTATTACAGGTTCATGGATTGATTCAGAAAGAGAAGATCATTGTTTCTATAAATCCTAGTTGCAAGCATAATTTTATCAGTGTTAATTTGGCAAAAAAATTGCAAGTCCCAGCAAAACAAATTGAACATACACAAGTTGATAATAAGGATGTTCAAGTGTACAAGGATTTGAAGATTTCTATGGATAAATAT
>APFE030215887.1:72171-96743 GCA_000404065.3 Pinus taeda
TTATTATTTGTGTTCTTCCCATGTTTCGGGGACGAAACATGATTAGGGGGGTGGAATGTTATATACCTAGGGGGGATATTATGGGGTACCAAGGGAGGTACCCAAGGTAATAATGTAATAATGGGATGGGCCATAGTAATAAATAAGGTGGTTAACCCATGTCACCTAAGGGACCACAAGTAGTTAATAATAATGTAAGGGGCCCATGGTATTAGTTGATGCTATGAGGAAACCATGGTAATGATGCATGGTATTGTATGTATGAGGCCTATATAGGGGCTAGAAACTCCACATGGAACGATATGAAGAGAAATATTCTTGTATGAATAGGCATATGGCTTGTGGAGTGTTCTCCTTCCTTAAGGAGTGAATGTATGGTGTTTCCCTACCTTAAGGGTTTGATCAATAAAGAATCATTTTAAATCAACGATATCTCCCTCATCCAGACTCTGATTCGACTGATTGTTTTTTTGAAATTAGGTGTTTTTTCACAAAGATTCCAGATCTACAATTAGGTCTTGCAGATCTGGTGCCAAGAGGTCTAGATCTGCATCGCAAATTCGCTGCCCCGAAAAATTGTCTACAACCCTACTGATTTTTAGATCAGCGATATCTCCTTCATCCGGACTCCGATTCAGCCGATTTATTTTTGAAATCGGGTATTTTTTCACATAGAATCCAGATCTACAATTATATTTTGTAGATCTTGCACCAAAATGTACAGACCTGATCTGCAAACTCGTCGCCCCTGAAATCCTGCAAAAATGAAAAAACTTTCTACACTTTTGTGCCCAAGAAAGCGCTCTGATACCACTTGTTGTAGATCTAACCTGGAAATATTATAGATCTGATATGAAAATATAAGATAATGCAAATAAACCCAAAAATAATATGAAATGATTCTTTATTGATCAAACCCTTAAGGTAAGGCAACACCATACATTCACTCCTTAAGGAAGGAGAATACTCCACAAGTCATATGCTTGTTCATACAAGAATACTTATCTTCATATCTCTCCATGTGGAGTCTCTAGCCTCTATATAGGCTTCATACATACAATATCATGCATCATTACCATGGTTTCCTCATACCATCAACTAATACCATGGGCCCATTACATTATTATTAACTACTTGTGGTCCCTTACATGACATGGGTTAACCACCTTATTTATTACTATGGACCATCCCATTATTACATTATTACCTTGGGTACCTCCCTTGGTACCCCATAATATCCCCCCTAGGTATATAACAGAAACTCCTAGCATGAAACTATTATGAGAAACATTCTTTTCATTTGATTTAAATAATGAAAACCATAACTAAAAGGGATAGAGCAATCAGAATCTCTAAGCAAAGAGCATAGAGAAAATCTAATGCAACTTTCCCTATAGCATTCCTACAAGCACACACAAACTTCAAGATGCATTATGCATGCTTTTATTTTCATTCCTTTAATGTTTAGATGAACATAAAGAAACTAAATGCATAAACGGTCAATCAATGCTTCTCACAAGAAATGAAGACTTTACGACAGTTTTTTTTTCAAAGAAATGAAGAGTTTATGACAATTCTTTTCAGAAAAGTAAAGACAAGTCAATGTAAGGTAACTTTGATAATGAATTGATAATGATAAAGAAATCTCTTAAGAAACACTAAACAATCAAGGTCAAAATAGGGCTAGGAAAGGAAATGCCAATTGATTTCAGAGCCATAGAAAACATTGATCTTTCAGCAAACAACATCAGAAGCAACTTTGGAAAAATCAAGCAAAATATGGGTTTTTTAGCTTGACAGGGATCAACGCAGCCCTGAGTGGGAGACAATGTGTTTCAAAGCATTGTCTCTAAGCTAATGCTGATATGTAGCGCATTGTGTCAAGAACAGCACTGCACTGATGCTAGAGAGCACAATTAGTAGACATTTAAGCACACTTTTTTTTAACCAAAAAAGCTTCAAAATGACTGAAAAGGGATCAGTGAAGTCAAGTAAAGTCTACTAGGATGTAATATGTTAATGGTAAACTACCAAGAACGATGGTTGTTCCCCAGTATGGTCGCCAATTTGTTATACAGAATTTATACCTACGGATAAGTACATCTTCCCTGAGTGGGAGACAATGCGTTTCAAAGCACTGTCTCTGAGCTAAGGCTAGTCTATGGTGCACTGTGTCAAGAACAACACTGTGTTGATGCCAGAGAGCACAATTAGCAGACATTTAAGCACACTTTTTTTTACCAAAAAATCTTCAAAATGACAGAAAAGGGATCAATGAAGTCAAGTAAAGTCTACTAGGATGTAATATGTTAAGGGTAAACTACCAGGAGATGGTCGTTCCCCAGTATGGTCGCCAATTTGTTATACGGAATTTATACCTAGGATAAGTACATCTTCCCTAAGTGGGTAGTTACACTTAGAACAACAGAAGTAAAAATGTTTGTTCCTTTTCCAATACTTTTGTCTATACCTATGATGAATGTATGTTCAAATGTTGTCGATTCCATTTGTTTACATTATATAAATCATATGCTTTGATTGTTGTCATCTTCTATTTATGTTGGTAGGTACCAATTGAGTGAATTCAGTTTGAGTGGGAGCGACAAGAGCAATTCAAATGAGACCAAAGGAAGCGAAGGATCACAAGTAGGTTCCTTTATCTTATCTGTCAATTGTAGGAAAGGGTTAAACATCTTTACTTCTATTGTTCTAAGTGTAACTACCCACTTAGGGAAGATGTACTTATCTGTAGGTATAAATTCCGTATAACACTCACTACCCCAAACACGCATGCTCTCTTTCCATATCTATCTATCTCTCCCTCCCTATCTCCCTCTCTATATATGTCTCTTTTTCCCTCTCTTCAACACCCATCTATATGTCTATCTCCCTTTCCTTCTCCTTTGTCTCTCTATATCACCCCCAAAACATACACACTTTTTCTCCATATCTATCTATCTCTCTCTATATCTTCATCTCCCTCTCCATCTCTCTTCCCCTTCTCTCCCTCTCTCCTCCTACTCCCTCTCTCTCTATCTCCCTTATCACTCTCTCTCTCTCTCTCCACCTTTCTCTCTATATTTCTTTCTTTTTACCTTCCTCTCTCTCCCCCTCCCTCTCTCCTTCTCTCTCTCACATTATCTCTCTCTTCCTTCCTCTCTCTCTCTCTCTCTCTCCCTCCACCCTCCAATTAATCACTATCTCCTTCCCTCTCTCCTTCTCTCCTCCATTCCTTCCATCTCTCCTTCTTTGTCTTTCTATCTCACCCCAAAACATACACACTCTTTCTCCATCTCTACCTTGTCACTCCCTCTCTCTCTCTCTCTCCACTTTTCTTTCTTTATGTAGTTATTCTTCACTCCCTCTTCCCCCCTCCAAATCCATCTCTCATTCCTTCTCTCTCAAGTCCTCTCTCTGGTCCTTCCCCTCTCTCCCTTTTTTTCCTACCTCCTTCTACCTCTCCCCCCATCTCTCTCTCTCTGCCTTCCAACCTTGTCATTATCTCCCTCCCTCTCTCCTCCTCTCTCTCCACTCCATCTTTGTGTCTCCCTCTCTCTCTTACCCTTCTCTCCCTCCTCTCTTTTCTCTCTCTTCATTACTCCTCTGCCCTCTCCTTGATTCCATCTCATCTCTCTCTTATCAGTCTCTGTATCTCTACACCTCTATCACTCTATGTCTTTGTTCTTCGCTCCATATATATCTTGAGTTAATTATATATCATGTTATATTAATATATATTATAAATAACAAAATGAATATTATATAAATTAAATATGTATTACTCCAAAGTCATTAAATTAAAATATTATTATATAATATAAAATTTAATATTAATATTAATATTAATATGAATCTTTAATATCATATTAGATTTAATTATTTTTTTTACATAGCAAGATAACAAAATTTATAATAAAACTACAATAACTTAATATATATGGTTTTTCCTTTCAAAGATTCATTTTACAAATATTTAATTAGATTAAGTATTAAAAGATTTTGGAGCAGAATTTTTTATTCTTTGTGTTGAATTAACCTTTTTTTCTTTTGATTTAAGAAATGGTATTGAGTTGAGTAAAGAACATTAATATCGTATTTTTTTTGTTAACAGTAAATTTATGATCCATTCAAATTCAGGTATATGATAAAAGAGCTATTAAACACATTAAGATTCAATTGAATGTTTTCGCTGACATTAGCAAAAATTATTTTTATCATTTTTTGAGAACTTAACATACTTACACATCGGGGTCATACTACGTTGTAGAATGTGCCTCTCAGTGCAACTAGTAGCACAACCTGCTTAACCTTTTTATATGCATTCAAAAACATAAATAATGGATTAATATTGAAATGGATGTATATAAGAGTTAATGTATCAAGTGCATAATAAATATATATGGTATGCGTATTAGCAACATTTAGAATTCCACCATGAGGGTAGGGCTTAATTAAGAAAGAGCCATGAAATTCAAGCCACTTCAACACATGTGTATAGGTAAGTGGGGTCGGAAATTTGTGGCTTGCCTCATGCTAAGGCCATTTTTTTATATATACAATATGCGTAACTCGCCCTCTTATATTAAAAAACAATGCATTTCATCTCCTTAACACATTGGAAAAACATTTTATAACAAAGCCGCATAGCTAACATTCCCTATCGCTTAATTTGATTATTGGATTTTAAAGTTAGCAAATTAGATGTCTTTTAATATATAAGATAAATAAAATATATTTTATTAATCCTAGCTAACAAAATCTTTCAAAAAAATATTCACAAACTATGGATCTAGATCATAGGACACATGAAGAATTATACATATTGGATACAAATGGCAATATGGTTGGCCAAGACCAAGATGTGATTTTCTAAGATTAGTAGCAAATGGATCCCAATTAACCCAAGTTGCACACCAAAATATGTTAAGAATTATGGACAAAGCTATATATATGCTTAAATACTGTGTTGAATTAAGGCAAAATCATAAGTGTATTTATATACTATGTACAATTAAGGAAAATATGCATTTTGTCACCGCGTAAACCTATCTACCCGTTCACATGCATTTTGTCTTCGCTCTACATGGGAATGAAAAGCTCTCATATGCAATGCGGGAGAAGATAATATGTTTGGGTCATAAATTAAGAGTGTTATATGTGATGCAGGAGAGGATACGTGGTTAGGGTAGTAAATTAAGAGTGTTATATATATATATTCAAAATTCAGTGATTTGTTTTGTTAGTTTTAAATTTTGATTTACTTAAATTTTGAATTAGGGTAAAGTTTATTTATATAAAAAAATAATCGCTGCATTCTATATAATTTATTTCACTTATTGTGTGAGGATTATTAAAAAGAATATTTTGGTGAAAGAAAAAGAGTTGAACTATTAAAGCGCAGAGGAGCCAATTAAATTTATAAAAATTAAAATAAATAAATCTAAATATTTATTTAATAATGAGCAGAGGAGGAAATTAAATTTATAAAATTTAAAAATAAATAAAATTTAAACATTTATTTCATAATTTTGTTCAGCTCTTTGTACTTCTGCTAAATTTTCTTAGTTACATACTATGAGTTGGAGTGAGTAAGACAACCTCTTACTAGCAAAACCCTAGATTTCCACAAATAAGACTTCACAATTAAATTGATTTCAGATTTCTTAGTTAAATTGATTTCAGATTTTTGGACAAAATTTAATTTTGTCTAACTATTGTTGATAATGTTTGTTGAGTTTGTTGATAATGTTGGTTAAGTTTATGTGCAGGCAGGGCATATTGGAGATTGTTCATGATTTGTACATGTGTATATTAGTCATCCAAAAAGAATTTGTTGGAATGTTGTAAATCAATTTAATGGAACAATAAATGTTTTATGGAAAAGAAATCACCCAGAAGAGTTTGTTGGAGAGTTGTAAGTCCATTTAATGAAACAATAATATTTTTTGAAAAGAAATCTCAAATCGAACATATCGCATCCTGCCAAACTTGGCCAGAAGATTACGAGTAAAGAAAATTTTGACAGTCAAATGCTATCTTATATGGTACTTCAACTCATTAAAATTTTAATTTTAAGAAATCTCAAATCGAACATATCGCATCCTGCCAAACTTGGCCAGAAGATTACGAGTAAAGAAAATTTTGACAGTCAAATGCTATCTTATATGGTACTTCAACTCATAAAAATTTTAATTTTTTTTTTTTAATTCTCTAATCGTGTTTAGTTGTACTTTAATTCCATTAAATATTTCAAATTCCAATGTTATCTAGGAAAGCTAATTTGAATGATATATTAAATGTTAGTCAAAATGAAACTAACTGGTAGTCAAAGAGATTTTGAACGCGTAAGACCTGCCCTGCGGCAGGGATAATAAGTGAGGAAATTTGAAAACTCACAATTTGATTTTTGTGAAAGATGGTGATATCCTTGGAGATGTATAATGGTTTGATTCCTTTCCATCAATGAAATAACTTTTTTTGGCAAGTGTGGCTCAAGCTCATAATCCTTATTTCTTTAGTTAATAATGAAATATTTTATCAATCATAAATTAAGGTTGGGTAAAAACTCATAAGTAGGAATTGGTGACAATGATGCAAGTTATGAGTTCAAGGCTTCTCTTTGGAATTGAAAAGTGTAATAGATCAACAAGAAAAAATATTAGATTCCATAGAAAAATGGATTAAGTGATTATCACAAGCAAAAATTGAAGCAATAAGCCTAATAGTCTCTTGTATGTGAGTCAAAAGCATTGAAAAGGCATATTATGAGTGTCAACAAAAAACACCTCTCATGAGCATTAAGGGGAGAGTTGGGACTAATTAATCCACCCAAATAGGCCCACTTGTCAATTTAGTTAGGTTTTTTTCTATTGCATATTCATAATGTTTTTCTAAAGCATTTAGTCCTTATTTTTTTTCCTAATGACTCTAATTCATGTCCTACATCCACTCGTTTAAAGTAAGGTTTTTTATAGAGCTTATTATTGAACTTCTTTGATCTATCAACCCACGAACATTCACATTATTTAATCAAGACAACATATTTTGGTTTAAATTCTAAGTTACCTTATGTTCAACAATAATGAAACATGTATGCTACTAACAATCAAAATAAGAAATGGTGAAGGAACTTAGCACCAGCGATATGGCATGCATTTCATGTCCTTAGCTATGTGGGTTCAAGTCTCCAGAGACACACTGTAAGCTGGCTCTTGCGGAATTTATGAAAAAAGTTGTTCTACTTGGTGAAATATTGGCAACCATATGTACGAAGTTACCAATTCCACTAAGTGGAATGCACTCATTCCTGTTAAAAAAAAAATCATATGGATTTCAAATGTCTAATAATGGGGGAATTGAAATTATGACACCTACTTCAACATAGGATTCAACAACCCACCACCAAAAGTTATCAAAACACCAATTTCTATGACATCTCATTTCGTTCAAACCGACTTGCTTAGAACTAGAATTTCCATTCTAGTGGGACCATATCCAATATGTTTGAAGCTCCCCTAACGCACTCCAAAATAATGAATTGATCCCTCTATCCTTCTTTCCCATTCACTAATTTGACCAACCACCAAATTGGGTAGGCGAGCCATGCTATATCTACTAATACAATAAAATTTTCCTCTTAAAAGTTGGAATTGATCCAATATAATGGGTACATGGCATTTCACATTATTTTTTGAAATTTAATGTTATTGTGGAGATATTTCTTCTTAGTTTAATTTTAGATTCTTGAAATTTTGTACCACTGATTTTATTTTAAAATTAAGGCTTATGTTGAGATAAGATGAAAGAATGATACTTTACTCACATGCTCCTTTCCTAAATCCTATTTGTATGGTTAGAATACATAAGAGATTGGAAGTTTTTGATACTTTTAGTTTAAATGCCTGAAAATGCATTTGACATTTTCTTTTGTAATGTGCATATAGGGAATATGGTTGCTACAAGTTTTTATCGACATTTTTTCCTATAAATCTTTGTTTTGTTGACAAAACTTTTTTTGTTTCTATTAGTTTAATTTTTTGAAATTTTATGGAACATAATTCTTCTCAAACCTGTGTTTTCCTTCCATTTAGTTCATTTTTTTTAATTCACTCCACATTTTTCTTTTAAAACTTAACCTTATGGTGACAAAACTAGAGCATGCAAATTTTCAATGGCTTTAGTTTGAATTCTTGAAAACAATTATTCAAAAAAAAAATCTTCTAAAACCTACTTTTAAGCTTTAAAAACTAGAAAGCTTGCATAACCATAACATTGACTTCTTAATCCAACATTATGTAGCTATTGCCAATTGGTTGATGTTGAACATATTATTAGTTTACCCTTTTCATTTTACATAACATGAGGAGCTTCCCTTGTATGCATTGTATGCATATCACCATTTACACATGTAAATAATTAATATCAACATCTTCTTGACAAATCTATATGATTTTGATGTTATTTTACCATGGTTTTTGAGAGACTTACCACTAATAATATGTAAAAACACTATGCAAAACTATGCAATAATAATACACATGATATCTTCGTTAATTTGTTATTTCATATGAAGATTATATATAAGAGTTAAAATAAGAATCATAGTTAACTAACCCACTTGTATTTGTTAACTTGCATGAATAAACCTACTTGTGTGTTTATTATCTTTCCATAGCACTCCTTCCATGTTGACTATTAGTGTAGGATATATGGATTTCCTTAACAAGAACTTAGGATGTGTATTATTTCTCCTTAAGTAGTTCTTATTTTCTTTTCCAACTAGCCTCAACTTGTTCGTGACCATGTGCTTCCACTCTAGCCAACCTCGATATCTCTTGATTCTACATCCATTTTCTCTTTTAATTTGCTTAGATGCTTTGATTGAATTGAAATGCATCCATCTTATTTATTTTTGGTGGGTTCAATAATAGTAAGTAGAGATTACAATGCTAATATATAGCTAACAATTATGAAGTAGCACTCATAGCTCTATCTTTGGTTAAGGGCATGTTGGGTAGTACTTTATCTTCCACTAAATTTCCAAATATTAACATCCCAAAGCATTTTTCACTATGGATTCTTCAAGGTTGGGATTTCTTGAAAATGTTGCAAGTAGCTTATATACCACTCCAAGGAATCAACTTCTATATTCCTTAATCACCACTTTACACTTGAAAATGCACTATCTTATCCATCTATTAATCATAAACAAAATTCTACAACCAAATGCTACTAATAGAAGAAAAAGTGTTTGGATTGTTTATTGAAATAAGTGAGAGATGGAGTCCATAACTTATGAAAATAGAAATTACACCACCCATGCCTCCAAGGCTAGTGCACTTCAATATAATGCAATAACTAGCAAAACATACATATGTAATGCCCTTCATTGAAGTGAGCTTTAACTTTTTTCTCTCATGCTCCAAAAATAGATAAGAAAAATGAGTATCTACATTAATGGAACCTTTGAAGGCCTATAAAATGTTTATATTTGTAGTTTATAGTGATCATTATAGCCTAGGAGTGTTTTCCATTCTAGGAAGCCTTCCTTTAATCATTCGTACAACTACTCCATTATTCCCCTCCCACTATAATCTGGGAAATTTATTAACATAAAGTCCCATTAACAACCTCAAAGGTCCAACACTAAACAAGTCTTCTAAGTTTAGAGCATTCAAAATGTTTAGTGAATGAATCATAGTTAGTTGTGTTAGCTCCCTTTGTTTTTTAGCATAACACAATTGGTTGTGTACAACACCTCAAATAACTTCAAATATTCAACATTGTGCAACACTTCCAACTCATAACAATTACCAAAATTTAGTATTTGAATCTTTTTCCCAACCCTGACTCTTGTATGTTCTTTAACTTTACACATGCATATTTCCACAACTCCCCTAATGACTTCATATGTTCAACACCTAGCAACTATTCTGACTTGGAGATGTTTCCTACACTTAGATTTGAAGCTTTGGATTTGCACATTGAAAGGAATTAAGGCTTTCCAATGGCATCACATATTCAATACTTGGCAACTTTTCTAACAAAAGGAAACCCCTAACCTTTAGTATTTGAAGCTTTGACAATAGCGTGACCACCCTATGCCCTTCATCTTGATCCATTGAGAGGTATAAGGAATCCTAAATTATCTCAAATGTCCAACACCTATAGAAAGGCTCTCCAAAAATAACAAGTTTTCAAAGTGGGTCATTAAGAGGTATCAAGGTTCTTTAACTCATCACAATCAATAACACATTTTTGAAGCCTTATACTCTCCACCGTCAACCATTTGTATCTTTCCAACTCCTCCAATGACCCTAATGTTTTAAAATTATGCAACTCCTCTACTTGTATGCACTAGCAAAGTCTTGGTATTTGAAGTTTTACAAGACTAAATAACCTTTATATTTTCATCAGATTAGAACAATTAGCCAATTCCCCTACAAGTTAATTTAAATGTCAACCCTTCATTTTGGCATGAGTTTTGAAACTTACAATCAGTAATTATCAACTCAAAATAACTAATAAAATCATTCTACTATTATATTTCCTTATTTTTCTATAACTATAAAACTCTATAATATATTTTATAATTTATTTTGTTTTATATAGTTAGATTACCCCAAAATATTATGCTAAATGAGTATATATAAATATATATATAAAAAATTAACGCTCAACTATCATCCATCCTCCATATAATTCGTGTAAAAACAACTTTTAAGTGCCCTTTATTTCAAAACACGGATGGAAAGATTGAGATACCTAGGCAACTTCACCTTCATACTAATATCCAATCAAATGAATTAGGGTTGCGTTGTCTAATTCTAATTATATATTAGATTTAATGGTTAAATTTTCTCAACCATTCATCAATTTCCTATTTTTTAAAAATCAATTTTGCATATACTTATATATTTTCTATTAAACCTTAATTTATCTGGGTTAAGAGGATTGATAGTTATAAAAATGGTGAATGTCAATTTCAAATCCATTTTATTTTATTGGAATTAGGCCGTAAAAACAACTTTAAAGTTCCCTTTCTTCTCAAAACATAGATGGAAAATTGAGATACCTAATCAACTTCACCTTCGTATTAATATTCAATAAAATGAATTTTTGTTACACTATCTAATTCTAATTATATACAAAATTTCATGTTTAAATTTCTCAACCGTTCATCAATTTCCTTTCTTGTTAAATCAATTTTGCATATGCTTATACCTTTGCTATTAAACCTACTTTATTAGTTTAAGAATTATTCACTAGTTTAACTATTTATTAATTTATCTTGTTTAAGAGGCTTGCTAGTTTTAAAATGGGGGATGTCAACTTCAATTTTTTTTGAAGTGGGCATTGAACTTCCATATAGATCCATTATTGTTATATCAAACTTCAAAGTTACGGATTTATTTTTTCTTTTATCTTCTTAAAAATGTGATGGTTAAATCTAGTTATCATTATATTGAATTTGTGAAACATATGACACTTATACCACTTTTATGTGAATGATATTATATATTATGTATTTAATTATGTTATTTGGTGTTATAAATGTTTGTATAATAACAATGGTATTTCAATGTTGTATGTCACTAAGTTGGATTAAGTATTTGTTTATTTAGACCAAATTCCTTATAAGTGAAGGAGATTATTTATATTTTCATTATGAAGTATTGAGTTGAGAACAATTTATATTTTTTTATTATTGTGTTTAGAGTAATTAATGAACAAATGCACATGAGAATAAACTATTAGTAATAAAAGGACCGAGGGTTTTATATTTTAAGGAAGGGAATTCAATTCCAAAAGTTTTTGGGAGGGTTAAATTGTATCTTTTTTTGAGTTTTCTTATTTTTTGTGTTTGTTGTTTTTAGTGTTATCTATTCTATTTTGGCTCCAACATATATACGTATATTCAAATATTATATTTTCAAATTTTTAACACATTCTGCAAATGTAGCCTAGAGGGTTAGCTCAATTGGTTGAGTGCCCATTGCTAAAGCACCTTTATGTCAGGAGGTTAGGGGGTCAATTCTCCTCTATGCCCTTAGGGTTAAGCTCTGATTAGTTTGATTGGAGGGTTGTGATCCCTTTGAGTCAATCTACCCATATTTTCCACGAAAACACACAAACACACACACACACACATTCTATGCATGCAATCAAAAGCCTTTTATTATAATAAATGTATGAAATTAATTTTATATGTCTTCCCCAATTGAGGCGTGTTGATTGCTCCAAATAGATGTGATTACTACATCAAAGGAGACTGAATGGCACACTTTTTTAGATTTTGTAGGTTTAGGGCTCCATAACAGGGATGAAGAATGGGATATATTTCATATTTAGATCGATATTAATCTAAGAAAAACACTCTTTTTTATGGCATGAAACCAATTTAATTTGAAGATAAACACTAAGGGTGGACTTTTGATCCTTTTTCAGTGTAACTCTAATATAAATATTTATCTAGATAAGAAACCTCATTATTCTAATGCTCACACTATCAACAGAAAATTCTAGTGATCATAAATGAAGTGAAATGAAAACAAAAACCAATTCATAATATGTATGTCTTTAACAAGGTAACTATTTGGGAGTTTATTTGTTCCACATCATGAACATAGACAAAGGAAGATGAAATGGTTATGAACTAGGATTTTTTCAATAGGGATTTGTATTAAGGGTTTTTAATCTTGATTTTACATTTACAAAACCCTCTCTCAAACAAGTAAAGGATGACCTAGTCAACGTTTCATATGACCCACTAGATTACTAGTAGATCTAGTCCAAGCTAGTGGACATCCATTACACTTTTACTACTTATCCATAAAAATGGTGACAAGACTTGATCCCATATGACATGAAATTGTGACCTTTCTAGTTAGCTAACATGGACTTAATCTAAACATCATCATACTGATTTGGCCACCTTGAACATTAAAATGATGACAACAAGTGTATCTCTTTAATATGGTATTTAAGCCATGCATGGGGAAAACATTGAGTCATACACATTGAAAGAATATCTAGGTGAAGGAAATCTCTCCTACCATACAAATCTAGTGGGGGAATTAAACCTAACATGGAAGAATCAAATCTTAAATCTAATTATAGATCAAAAAACTCCCCATGTCTTGATAGCATGCTCCCTTAGTTCTAGATTCACTAGAGGATCTTCAAATAATTTTTAGGGACATGGTTTCTTTGGATTTTTCCCAATCATTGATATTATGAGTGGCACTCCTTCCTTTGATCCCAAGGCCTTTTCATAAGAGGAATTAGGACTCAGAGTATTAGGGAATCCATAAAATATAGGAAGTGTACCTAGAAGAAATTGGTAGCCATATATATTCTTCTAGGAGGTAGTGTCAAATTCAAGGAGACAATGGAATAGAAAGACTTAGCACTAAATGGTCGATTCTTAAGTAGGTGAATGGAAGAAAAATTACTTAAGCCTCTAACAAACGAAAATTTTGGTGCCTTACTTGGTTATATATCATGAAACATGATCCTAGTGATAAGTTAGCTAGTTTGTACCTTCAAATATATATAGGCAAAAAAAAAACTACAAAATTGATGGCAATCAAGTTCACATGCCTTATTCCTAAAACAATGGCACCTATAATTTGATGTTCAATTGACCCACTTAGATGATACTCTAGACATGGTAATATTGCTTGGTATTCTTATGATCCTTTAGTGTAAGGAAGTGATCAAGGAAATTAGGAATTCATTGGGCCTATAATATGCATAGTATAACTCTTTTTGAGATATTGGATATATATGGATGGAAAGAGTGTTGTCGGGACTCAACCTATCAAAAGGTTTGGAAAACTCCAAAATCATTAAGAAGAGATTGACAATTTTCTATCAAGATTTTAATTGGGATGGGGTCCCCTTGAAACGAAAGTATGGTCATGAATATAGCCACCTAGTTAAATATGACTCACTCAAATACAAAAGAAAATTTTTTATTTACAAATATCTCCCCCATGTGGAGGATTCGAGCCCTCCTTAGCTAAAGGAAATTTGATCAAACTTCACACAAGAGTTCACCATGAAAGACAATTTAACATTATCATTTCTGCAAAGAATCTGTCCTAGCCACAACAAGATCCCCCCCCTAAAAAAAAATGGTCTCTCCCTACAGTGAGACCAAGTTATGGTATCAAGTAAGAATCTCCCATATACTCCCTAACTTATCAATACTTTTTTTGGTCAATCACTTATCAAGTCCCAAGAGGTATGGCTAGAGAATTATTTAAAGAATTATCATGGAGATTTCCTTCCTAATTTATCTAACTTCTCCAATCCCCGTAATAACTGTCCCACTACCTTGGATGGTATAGGAGAGATCCCCTCTACATACTCCAGGCCTTTGAACCATCATATCCTCTCGCAATAAATTCCTTTAGGTTTCGAAACTCAACCATAATCCCTTACGTTTGAGACATTGAAATACAATATCAAACCTAGAAATAGTGGTTGTGGATTTCTTCAAGAAGGGTCTATGGGAGGCTTAAGAAATTTGAAAGAAAATCATTCCAAAACATGATAGAGAGGTAAAAAAAACTTGCCACTTCATATACCAAAACAAGTAAATTCTTAAATCATTAGTGGTTGAAAAAAAAAAAATTGATTGCGGTCCTTAGAGAAACCACCCCAAAGGATAATTCAAAATTATATTTTTAACTTTGAATTACAAAGGGCTGGAAAATACCTCCAAGGAATTGCTCATAGAAAAGTTGATTGAAATGCTTAAACCTTCTAAAATATATTTATAATAATTAATGATATATCATGGAAATGTGACACAACATCTATCCAAGCTTTTAAAAGTTTTGGCCTTCAATTATAATGATGCTTTTGATTAGACGAGTGGCTAGTTATGAGCTAGAATATTGGCTTTTTTCTCTTTATAACGCATGGTTATTAGCTTCGTGGTTGAAGACCTCTCTCTTCTCTCTCAAATTTGGGAAAGAGATCACGTGCCTAAACCTTTACAAACCTTACCTCGACAAATTATATTATCAATAACATTTTTTTAATATCCCATGGCTCTAAGGAGGACCAATAATTCTTGGAGGAGATTTGAATTTCACCTTTCCTACTTCCACAATTTAGGGATGGGAGGCCCAAGTGGACTACGCCTTATATTTATTCATAATAAATTTGGAACATGTAGGGCTTATAGATATTGACCCAACCAATCTCACTCCAACTTGGATAAATTGAAGAATAAGAGGGTTAAGAACTGGAAATTCCTAGATCGTTTTTTGTTGCTAATGAATTCTTATAGGAGGCTCTTAAACTTTGATAATGGGTATTGGTTGGTGGGAATCTAGATCACAATATGGTACTTTTAGAAGTGGTCCTAGAATAAGGAAATACACAAATCTCTTTCAATAAATTTTCTCAAATAAGAGGCCTTTATTCAAAAAATAAGGAGTCATAGATCCCTTATGATCACATTCTTGAGAATTCAACGGTTATCCAATTTTCATCAAAATTTGAAAATTTCCAAGCAAGTTGCAATCCAAATGTCAAAAGAAAAATAAATAACTATGACAAGATCCTTCATGAAGTGGAAGAGGTTGTAGCCTATAGACTATTAGTGGAAGAGGTTATAGCCTCTAGACTATTAGTGGAAGGCTTTAGCTTCCTAACAAGCTCTCAAAATATTGAGCTAAATCAAGTTGAAGATTGTAATAACCCCTCCCAGGTTTACCAAAAGTAACCATTCCAACTAGGGCAATCATGAGACGAGAGGATACTATGATCATATTTAACGTCATATGTGACCTTAAGGAACTGGAATTGATGAAACATCACACACAATCATCCAATATCATCAACATAACCCACAGGAGATAAGTCAGCCACTCAGACAACTTGTCCCTGGGTCTCACTACTATTATGGGTCTCTTAGGCCATAGTCGCTCTCATGTTATGGGAAAGGGAGTGACTATAAACCTACAGTCACTCTCACAAGCCAGCCTACCAGCGAATGTGGACCAAAATTTCCAGTTATGTGCCAGCGACCTCGGGATTTAACCCACTTTTCTAGCCCAGAATCCCGACCTATGCCCAAAACTTGCTACAACCTTCAAAATTCATTAAGGACATGATAACAATGTTGATAAGTCAAAATCAACCTCAGGACTAGGCCTGAGCATCCCCAACCGGGACTGACATTCTATCAAACTCTTGGCATCAATGCAATCTACATGTCTAAGATACAAGACAGAGCATAAATGATCGAGAAAACTTATGAAACATAACCAGAAGGATCAACTCCTTCTACATTGAAATTCTACTTCATCAATTAGGTCTTACATCCATCCATTAACAGTTATAAGTAAATACATGAAATAACCATGACATGAACCAATCATTTAACCATGCTTATAACCAGCATAAAACCATGTGAATCCACATATAAATCAGTGAAAAAGTAATAGAACTTAGCTTTTATTACTCATATGCAAATCCAACCAGGTTAGGGACTTCCACGTACCACCCGACCATAGACATGGTTGAACCAAATCTCTCTTTCAGTCATTCACCCCCATGCCATATTCCAAGCATGAATGTGGGATCTTATAGAACAACCAAGGGAATCTAGAGGTTAAACCACCTCCACCCTTACCAAACAGTGATCACACCAAAACCAATGCTCCAATCACAACTGAATTGAAATTGGAATGCCATCCGGAATCCATCACTATCCTTGAGGAATTTTTCGTCTCCTTGTCTCTCAAGCTTTACCACAATCCAAACCTTGATCACTAGGCCCTAAACTGATTCTACTCCCTCATGCTTTATCGTGTATCCCACCAAAACCAATCAAGGGATTCATAGGCCTTTGGTAATTGAACTTGAGACCACCTCTACCCTGGATTCTGAAATCCATCTGGTAAACAAAAGCTCAAAACCAAAAATAAACATCCCAACACCATGGAATTCGGAAAAGGGTAAGGATAGGTTGAAATCCATTGTCATAACCCAGAAAAACAAGCCACTGATAGAAAGAGAAACATACCCCGACATGCAACACTATGTATGTCCAAACTAGCTAGGAAATCACACATGCAAAAGGTTACCTGCAAGTATTTCTATTGAAGTTGCTTGGTCCTACTTTCATTTCCTTGATCCTTGCTTTCCTTCCTTTCCCTTTGGTTGTTTTTCCTTCCTTGATCCAAAGCTAGAGTGCTCCAAGAAAATACGAAGTGACCAAGAGTGTGTGTGTGTGTGTGTGAGAGAGAGAGAATGAGAGAGCTCCAAACTTGAACTGACAAAAGCCATGAACTGGTCCTTAAAAGCCTTTTTATTCATGAAGCCTCTATTTTCTTCATTTTCCATTATTTTCCTTCATTTTCCTCCTCACATGCAACTTGTGACCTTTCACCTTAAATTTCTCCTAATTTCTTTTATTTTCATAAATAAATGTGCCAAAAATGTCTTTTTGCCTTTTAATGCCTTTGCCTTAGCCTTTCCCAATTTTCCTTAGCCAAAACACACATCTGACAATGCCCACTAGGATATATTTGCCCAACACTCATCTTGGAATAAGTGTCCCTTAACTGTGGTATTATTTTGCCTTTATTAACCTTTATTACATGAACTTTTCACTAGGGATGTTACAAAACCCCTCCCCCTTGGGGGAACTTCGTCCTCGGTGTTAAACCACGCCATGACCTCAGAAAACCGCTGAAAAGAAAATAGATTGCCTATGGAGCCTTATACTTAGCTCATTGCAGCATTTACAATGAAAGACCTACTCCAAAGCAAAACATCATGGAAACATGACAATATAACTATCATACTGCTTATTGGAGTTTTATAACTTAGCTCATGGTGGTATTTACATCCATATACATATACATATACAAATATCAAAACATCAGAAAAACATATACCAACCATATACCAAACATCAAACCAAAATTTCTTTGCCTCAACCGGAAAATAGTGAAGGATCTAGGGCCCACATCTAATCTTTCATCTCCCATGTAGCTTCTTCAGGCCCAAAGTGCTTCCATTGCACTTTAACTTGCTCTATGGCTTTTTTCTTGAGCATGAGATGCTTCCGCTACAATATGCACTAAGGCTAGGGATAGAAGTCTCCTTCTTGCTCCACTTGTAATACAGACCAATCAATAACATGATCAACATCCTTTATATACTTCTTAAGCACTGAAATATGGAAAACATCATGGAATTTAACTATTGGAGGCAGTGCAAATTGATATGCCACTGGTCCAATCCTCTCAAGGATCTCAAAAGGCTCGTAATATTGAGGTGCCAACTTGGCACATGAACCAATCCTAAAAGAGCTTTTCTTGGGCTTGATGTGAAATTACACATGCTCCCCAACCTAAAACTCCTTGAACAACCTGCTCTTATCTGCATAGTGTTGGGTGTGACTTTTTACCTATTTTCTGCACCTTCTTTCCCTAGTTTTGATCCTCTTATCCTCCAGGCCTATGAACTTTACATGGTTAATCACCATTTTTCTCACTTTGATAACCTATTCCACTGTCACGTTATTTTTCCGTATTTTGTTGAATAATATGATACTTTATTCCTTTTTGTGGCTAACTCAAGTGAGCATTGGAGGAGTATTTTGGAAGCTCTTCTCCTTTTAAGGTGTAGCTCGTGGAAATAGGGCTATGGAATAAATAGGCGGTGCTAATCAATTACAGAGCATGGTAGAGAAGTTCGCTGTTACACCCTGTATGTTGTTACTGGTCGCTGTTACTCCCTGTATGATGTTACAGGTTGTTGTTACACATTGAATGTTGTTACACTACACGTTGATACAAAGGACCATTGTTACACCAAGGGTATTGTCCTCAGTGATTGTCGTTACATCCCGAACCATTATTCACTCACAGGATGTTGTTGCACCAGAGCTCACAAGTGTGGGTACTATTCCACATAACAACTTTCAGCATTAGGAATTGTTTATTTTAGAAGCAACAGACCCAAGTGGTTGCAATCCAAAATAATGTATACTTGTATTTAGAAATAGGTTGTAACTACTTTTATTTTTTATTAGCATGAGAATCATGAGATTCTCATGACTGATCTGTTTCTAAATTCGGGCATGTAATAACTATAAAAGAAACGTGATTTCCTGTGTACAAGGACGACATATATAAGAGTATTGTTACTCTGCTTTTGTAACTCTGAATTATTTTTAATATTAAATCACTACGGTGATGTTGTTCTTACTTTTCAGTTGATTCGTTAATTAATCTTGTGTAATTCGTGCGCCCCTGCTAAGGAAAAAGGGCCCTCCTATTTGGCAGGGACTATAGTGGTAGAGGTAGTGTACATTCTTGTTTCGTTTATTTTTCATATGGTTTCCTGTTGTTGCTGTACAAATTGAGAATTACATTCATTGTTGTTCCAATTTATATTATGTTGTTACACTAAGCAATTAATAGAATGGTAGTAACCAGCTAGAATAGATATTAATTAATGTGTGTCGCGCCCTTACTTTGGTAGTTGTGAAGTGTGATTTCACCAATTTGATCCAAAGACATATTTTACTGATCTTTCTATTTTTCATTCTTGGTTGTAGTGTATCGGCACAAACAGTGCGAAGTCCATTGAAATAATAAGACCTAACCTGGGTTAACAATTAAATGTTGCAATCTCAGTCAATTGGGATTGATTAAAAAAACACTACATTTTGGCACCGTTGTTGGGGATGGTAGTTGATGATACAGTTAGCCAAGTTGTTTGTTTGATGATAGAGTGCTCCTAGTCCACAATCATTGGGCAGTATGATGAGAGGTAAGAACCTACACATCGCTCTGACATACTTGGGCGGGCTCACCATTGTGATCACTAGGGCACTTAGGGCATGGCATTTTGGTGTTTTGTTTAGCATGTCTTCATCTCTTCAGTCATTGGGCGGTAATATGAGAGGTAAGAACCTACACATCTCTCTAACATACCTGAGCGGGCTCACCACTTTTGAAGACTGAGAAACTTAAGGTGTAAATTAATACACATAGGGTCCATGTGTGCAACTGTAGGAACTATAGAGATACCAAAACTATCCCCCACTCTAATTAGTCAGAGGAAAAATGGGTCGTAGAAAGGAAAGGAAGAGTGTATAGTTGGGAAGGAAAACATTTATCCAGGAACTAATCTCTAAGGCAGAAAAACAACAATTAAGCTCTCAAAGGGATACAAGGAAAATAGGGCCACAAAAGCTGTCACTCCCATAACAAGGGAAAAAACCTTTGATACCTCTATCTCAGGGCCATATCATTCTAAATCTAGCACCCACACTTCCAGGATCGGGAATCCAATCCAGGAGCAGTAGGGAGAAGCTAGTAGCCAGAACTTGAAGAATGAGGGATAAGGAAAAACTAAGGGGGAACATCAAACACCTGAGAAGGGAGAGCACCTGTTGGTTTATGAATATCTAGATTCAGGTAGTGTAGTGAAACAACCATCCCTGGGGATACTTGGGCCATAAATCACACCTGCAAGACTATCACAAGAATAATTTGAAGAACGTCTGTTACAGCAAGGGTTAGAAGGATTAACCATGGGGGATAACAATGACAACAACGCTAAGACATATGCTACTATTACCACCTTTGAGTTCCCAATCAGGGTTATTGGAGGTGAAGCTCTACAAAAAATATTCCTTTATCATCCTTACCATCCTTCCAAGGAATGGCTGTGGAATATCCAGACACCTTTTTATTTGAATTTGATGTCTTATGCAGAAGTTATGACTACATCTCAGATGCTCAGAAACTGAAATTATTTCCTGCTACTTTAAAAGGAGCAGCCTTGAGATGGTTCATGGATTAGGCTCTACTTCTATTCGAACATGGAATGATATGAAGGAGATTTTCTTATCAAAGTAACAAGACTATTGCAGAACCAGAGACTTAAGGGAGGAAGTCAGAATGACATAGAAGGAGGATGAGAGCTTGGAAGACTCTGTAGAGCGGTTCCACTATAATCAATAGAGGTCTAAACACAGTGATTCATACCATGAAATCTTGAAGACCATATTTATCAGAGGAATGAGGGATGACTACTTTGACACCGTGAACCTACTAGGGAAGGGGGGTATATCGCAGGAACCATTCGTTGAAATTCTAAAGCTTTGTCTAAGATGCTCTATAGGATTGTCTAAGGGGAGGAGCACAATTCAATATGCCTCTACCCGAATACAAAAATCTACAGGAGGAGGAGCAACCAGAGCAGAGATCAGGAATTTGTTCGAAAATTTCAAGACCGATACCCTCAGAACTCTCTCTACCCAGATAACGAAAACACAGATTAAGAAGACACAAGCAAAAGCTGATACACCTTTGGCTATGTTCTGTCTGAATTTCTGGAAGAAGCATCCTTTAAGGGAATGCGAATTGAATATCATTAGCTTGTGTAATATTTGCAAGATGGAAAATTCGACAGGTCAATGTCCAAAGATTCCTAGACTGAAGACAATACTTAGAGAGTCAAGCGAGGAGGTGTAGTCCTCTTATTTCATCATACCAAGGAGGCCATGGCAAATCACGACCTCTAGGTATGTGTCAATATTTTTCCTCTTTTAAGTCGTGGAACAATGCATATAAGACTCAGTAATATCGATGGAAATATCCCGCTCCTTCTTCAGCAAAGTTTCCTTCACTCTGGAACCAGTGGTATCCATCTCCCTCTATCCAATATCCTCAATCTCAACCATACCCTTGGAACTAGAATTGGAGAGGAAGTGCCCAGAAGACAGCTTTACCTGGATTACTTATGTAGCAATAGCTGCAGTTCCCTCCTTTCCAAACACCTACTCCTACACCGCTATGCGATGCCAACTACCTATGCAACCTAACCCAAACCCAAACAATAAAGTAGCTCAGGGCATAGAGGCTCTGACTAGCTTCCATACCTACCTTATTACCCCCGTGGGGCTTAATGAAATTCAATTGAAATCGAGTAAGGTAATTAAACTAAGTCACTCCGCTATCATTACAAAGGAGGAATTTGAACCTTCTATAAGAGATATTGTAGGCTCTGAGGTGGTTTTTGTGCCTATAATAGCTGATACAGAGGAAGTTGTTACGTATATAACAACCAATCCACAAAGGACTCTTACTGTTGTAACGTCCAACTCAAGAAAGGCCGATACACCTATAATAGTCGACTTGATTGTTGTGACTCAGGACCCTCCATATCCTCAGAGATTGGATGAACCTGGAATGAATTCACAACCCGAATCTCATTTTCTTAGGGAGTTGCAAAATCTGCCTGTACGAATTCCTCTGCTACAAGCCCTTAAAGAAGTACCTATCTATGCTAAAACAGTGTGAGATTTGTGCATCAAGAAACCTGGGAGGAAGCCTAAATACCCTGCTACCATACATCTGATGGGGAAATTATCTGAATTAATGTCTTATCAGCCTCTTATAACTAAATATAATGATCTAGGAAATCCTATGATTATTATCTATATTAATGATCAACCCATAGCTAACACGTTGATTGATCTTGGGGCTATCATTAATGTAATGACAAAGGACCTGTTTACCACCCTTAGGCTATAGGGGCTTAGACATACTCCTATTGTACTTGAATTAGCAGATAGGTCTCGTGTTAAACCTAGGGGGATGTTACAGGATATTTTGATTAAAATAGCTTCCTGGAGGTATCTGGCTAACTTTCTTATCTTATAGCCCAAATCCAATTTGGAGGGACATCCTTTCATCTTAGAGAGACCTTGGCTGGCCACTGTAGATGCATTTATAGGCTGTAGATTTGGATCTATGGTGATCTTGGATGGCCAGGCAACAAAGAACCTTAATCTTTACCCCCCAAAACCAAATGTGGATTTATACAACCCTTGGTGGAATTAGTTTGATCCTAAATCAGATCTTTCCCTTCCACTCCTCACTCTCAAGAAAGCCTAGTATTTCAAGGATGAGACAGAAGATGACATCATTAATGGTTTTATTAGTAACTCGCTTTCTGTCACTTCTATAAAAAATTTGAATGAGGAAGAGGAGGTAGAGGATATAAATTTTAAACAAATGAGAACCACTCTGAATACTGACAGTAGTCCAATTGAAATAGAACCAGGAAATTTTTTGAATACTAACCCCAATCTAATTGCTAATAAAAACCGACTATTGTTACAGTTGTTACAGAAATACAAAAAGGCATTTGCATGGGACTATATGGATATGAAAGGGATCCACCCTGACCTGTGCACTCACCGTATTTATTTGAAGGATGGTTTCAAACCAGTCAGACAACCACAACGCCACGTGAACCCTGCATTGAAAGAGATGGTGAAGGAAGAATTACAAAAACTCCTGAGTGCTAATTTTATTTATCCAATATCTGGCAGTCAGTGGGTGTCTTTTTTTGTCATAGTTCCTAAGAAGAACAGAAAGTGGAGAGTCTGTGTCGATTATAGAGAACTCAATAAGGCCACTCAAAAGGACCATTTTCCTTTACCATTTATAGATCAGGTCCTTGATACCCTTTCCAGAAAGAAATTATTTTCATTTCTATACGAGTTTAGTGGCTATAACCAGATATAGATTTCCCTAGAGGATCAAAATAAAAAAACCTTTACTTTCCCTTCGGGAACTTTCGCATACAGAGTACTCCCTTTTGGACTCTTCAATGCACCATCAACCTTTCATAGGGAAATACTGGGAATTTTTTCTAATTTGTTGAATGGTTGCATTGAAATCTTCATGGATGATTTTACACCTTGTGGAGATTCTTTTGAAACAGCATTAGCTAATCTGGAAATGGTGCTGCAACGATGTGTACGAACTAATGTTGCTTTGAGAACTGAAAAATTTCACATGATGACGACTGAAGGGATCGTGCTCGAACATTACATTTCTACTTACGGGATCAACGTAGACCCTACAAAAATAGAGGTAATTCTAAAAATTCCAACCCCCAAGATGCAAAAATAGGTACATAGTTTCTTGGGGCATATAGGGTATTACATATGATTTATAGAAAAAATTTCAAAAATTGAATTGCCATTATTTTCTTTGCTAATGAAAGATGTCAACGTTTTGTGGACAACAAAGTGTGAGCGGGCATTTTTAAAGCTGAAATGTTGTGTATCAACAGCTCCGGTCTTACGAGAACCTAATTGGGAACTTCCATTTCACATAGCTATAGATGCATATGATATTGTTGTAGGTGTTGTTTTGGGCCAACTGGAGGAAAAAATCTAACTGCGGCTAAGCTCAACTACATAGTGACCGAGAAGGAGTTCTTAGTAGTTGTGCAAGCCATTAATAAATTCTGACATTATATCACCAGGTATCAAGTATTTTTACACACTAACCACTTTGTTATTCGTTTTTTAATGAATAAGCCAATTACCAATGGTAGAATTACACGTTGGATATTGTTGTTACAAGAATTTGATATCACAATTATCGATAAACCTGGAAAAGATAATGTAGTAGCTGATTTCCTTTCTAGGTTAACTATGGATGACAATTGCATTCCTACTGAGGATTCTTTCCCTAATGAATATATCTTTGATATTTCTACTTACT
>APFE030215887.1:100013-124859 GCA_000404065.3 Pinus taeda
GCCAGTTTCTAAAAGAAAGCTATCCATTTTGGCATACCAAGCTCGAGGGGCTTGCTTGAGACCATAAAGGGATTTCTTAAGCTAACATACAAGGTTGGATTCTATTTGTATAAAGCCAGTAGGTTATTCCATATATATTTCTTCATGCAAGTCTCCATGTAAGAAGGCAGATTTAACATCTGTCTGATGGACTTCCCATTTGAAAGAGGTAGCAAGGTGGATAGAGTTAATTTTGGTAACAAGAGAGAAGGTTTTAGTATAGTCAATGCCTTCAACTTGCGAAAAAACCTTAACAACAAGACGAGCTTTATGTGCCTACTTGGTTCTGTAAACCCATTTGCATCTAACAAGTTTTCGTCCCTTTGGAAGAGGAACAAGATCCCATGTATCATTTGCCAATAATGAAATATATTCTTCATTCATAGCTATGTCCCCATCTGGATGGCCTAAAGCTTCTGCCAAGGTGTTAGGATCATAATTCGTTGAAGCTTGAGCCAATAAAGAAGATGCTCTATCGAATTGAGAACGTCTGCGACGCTGATCTGTAGGATCACCGACAAGAGCACCTATTGCATCCTGAGTAGTATAGAACCGTTTTGGAAGCTAAGGAGTTGAATGAGGATCTTGAAAAGGTGGGGGAGGATTGTCATCCTTGCTATCATCATCTTGAGAAGAAATATTTCCAAAAATAGAAGGGATAGAGAGAGGTGGCACATCCACCACACTAGGCTTGTAGGCCGATATATTTTCAGCAAACTTTACATCTCTTCTAATGATAATATTTTTGGACTTATGGAATAAGTCTATATCTTTGACATCTTTAGAATATCCAACAAAAATATGTTTTTCACTCTTAGGTTCTAAAGCTTTATGTTTCTCATCTGGAATATGGGCCCATGCTTCACTTCCAAAAACATGAAAGTGACTTACATCTGGTTTAATTGAGCTCCATGCTTCTTCTGGAGTGATGTTCTTTGAAACCTTAGTAGGAGTGCGATTTATTATGTAATTTGCATAGTTAATTGCTTCTGCCCAATAATTAAGACTAAGTCCTTTAGATTGAAGCATACAATTAGTCATTTCCTTTAAGGTACGATTCTTCCTTTCAGCTACACCATTTTGTTGTGGAGTATATGGAACAGTATGTTGCATTTGAATTCCATTCTCAGTGCAAAAGTTGATTAATTTGTTTTTAACATATTCTCCGCCATTATTTGATCTTAGCTTAAGAATTTGATGTCCAGATTGTTTTTCAACAATGGCCTTAAAGGCCAAGAATTTGTTAAATACTTCACTCTTGAGTTTTAAGAAGTATAAGTGCGTTTGGAGAAATCATCAATGAAAGTTAAGAAATACTTGTAGCCAGAGAATGAAGCAACTGGAAGTGGACCACATAAATCACTGTGCACAAGTTGTAAAGGGGCTGAGGCGTTCCAAGAGGCATGTTTTTCAAAACTGTCCTGATGATGTTTTCTGAGTACACATCCGGAACAAACACCATCTCTGCAAGATACCATTGGAAGACCTGTCACCATATTTTCTTTACATAGATGCTGAAGGGAGCGATAGTTTGAGTGGCCAAATCGCTCATGCCAAAGTTTGCTCACTTCATCGTTATGAGCAACAAATATTGAGGGAAGATTTGATGACCCAAAGTTGTTAAACTTATACAACCTTGTAGAATCATCAATAATACCAATAGCTAAACTCTATCTAAGATCTCTTAGGTCCTTAATTACAACATCGTGAGGTGAAAATTCAACGATTTACCTTCACCTGAATGAGTTATCTGATATACAGATAGAAGGTTGCAGGATAAGGTTGGAACACATAATACATCATTAAATTGACCATTGTCTATATGAACAGTTCCAGTCCCTACAACACTAAGAGACCTATCATCACCAACATATATATTTTTGGTGTTACAATCATTTAAAGAAGAAAACATGGCTTTGTTTTTGGCCATGTGATAAGAAGCTCCAGAATCAATCCACTCATGAGAATGAGAAGAAGAAGATACATTTAGTGCATAGCCAGACCGAGATGCTTGAAGCTCACATGCAGAAAGTGTTGCTCCTCAAGATGAAGTTGAAGTTGAAGAGTGCTCCAAATGGATGTTATGCTTCTTCATTGCTTCTTCTAAGGTTTCCATCTTCTTAAAGCATTTGGATTCTAAGTGGCCATCTCGATTACAAAAGTGCTAATGTCTATCAGTCTTCTTCCCTTTGTTTTATTTTCCTTATCATTTTGTTGAAATGATTTTTCATTTTGAGACTGAAATTGCTTAAGGCCCTTGTTTGGTTTAGGACCATTCTTTTTAGGATACGACTTCTTAGGATTCTTTGAATTTGGTTGCTGTTGAGCGGCTAAGGCTTTCTTAGAAGAGTTTCCAAGATTAACAAGACCAAGATGTAAGAGTTTTTCTTGTTCTCTTATTAAAGAATCACAAAAGGCATCAAAGGAAGGGGACTTGTAGTCTTGTCCTTGAGAAATGAAGGCTTCTCTTGTAGAATGGAAGGTGGAAACAAACACAGAGTAGGATGGTCCCAAATTAGTAAGAGTGGAATAGATAAGGTTACCATCTTCTTTCTTAACCTTAACACCTTCCATGAGAAGTCTAAGGGTCTTGATCTTGGAAAAAAAAGCTTCAATGGAAGAAAAATTATGGGGTCCAATGTAAGCAACTCATTTTCGAGTTGATGGGCTCTAAGTTCATTTTTAATTCCAAAAACTTTAGTGATCTGTTTCATTGCTTCATTAGGAGTATCAAGTTCTATGATATGGAATCTAAGGTATGGAGAAATAAACATCCATATCAACCCACATTCTTGATCTTGCCTATTTTCCCATTTGGCTACCTTATCTTCATCTTTCGGTTTGGTTTCTTAGATTGAGGCTATTCTGTAAAGACCTTTACTTCTAAGTAAATCCACAATGTAGGACCACCATCGGAAGTAGTTGGTGCTATCAAGAATAACTTGCCGTGGAATTTCCATTTTAACAGAAACTAAAGCTATAGATGCTGAACTAAGTGTTCCAATGGAAAGATCTTGAAAAATTAGGTTGATTAAAAAAAACAGCTTCCAGATGAAGAAGTTATGGCTTTTTGAAGAAAAGTTGTTGAAAATGTCGACGAAGTGTGAGAATGTGTGGAAATGAATGATAATGTTATATTTAAAAAAAAATCCACCCCCTTTCCAACCTTAATCTAATTAGATCAACAAAAATAAAGACTTGAACTCAAGATCTCTACTCGCATAAAATAGCTTTGGACCAAGTGAGCTAGATTAAAAGGTTAGTAATTTTTAGAAAAGAGGAAGGGTTTTTTGTTTTTTGTTTTTTGTCTTTTTTTTTTCACTAAAGCTTTTGGGTGCATGCTTACTTGAGAAAGCTCTTCTTTTTCATACAAAACAAAAAAAAAAAAACCCAACATGGACATACAAAAAAACAACCCTTACGGCTTTAAGTTAGCTTTAGCCAGAAACTAAATCTTTTCCTCAATGTTTCTGATTTTCCGAGAACACACTAAGGCACAATGGAAAAGAGCATATGCATGGGAAAAATCCTTCCTTTCTATTTCTAATTTGCCCAGATTGTACAGAGTCGTGGGGCAAAGAGCATATGCAGAAATGAAAGGTATAGTTCTGGTAATAAAAAAAAGCAAAGAGCTAAATAAACCAAAATAAACAAAGAGAAAATAACTAAAAACTGCAAATAAACATTGTATACCTCCAGATCTTAAAAATGACGTAGCTAGGGCTGCCGGGAACCCTTTCGTGTCAAACAAAAGGGGTTCCTCACTGGAACAGATGCTCCTAACACAATAGAGTAGTCCTATTGGCCCGAAAGCAGCTAGTAATAGTAGATCTAGGAAACAATAGTTGGATGCAGTTCTACTGGCTTCAAATTTGGATCACCAACAGATGCGGCCCTCAAATAGCTCTGATACCATGTAGGAATTTACAGGGTAAGTTCCTCAGACAGAACACCAAAGGACACAGCTCACAAACAGATCACAGATCAATACACTAGTATTGTTGATGTGGTTAAAACCCTCAAAGAGGGAAACATTCCATGGCCTGAGCCAATGCGACCACTTCAGGAAATTTATTTTTAAAAGAATGAAAATTTACATAAGCTTCTCTCATGAATGGTTAACCTACAAATGACCCTCCATGCTCTTTAAATAGATATTATGGACCAATTGAGTGTTAAGCCATGGATCAAGTGTTGGTGATACTGAGGAGAGAATGAATTGTCAGATCACTTCAAGTCTAGAACATATCGTGACTGTTGGATTGTAAGTTACAAAAGTACATAGTAAAGAAACACACTTTACCTAACTCTACACTAGACCAATTTATACTTAACTATTTCCTATGTATCGGAATATCCTAACAGAATCTCTATCACACTTGACCAGATTTCCAAACTAGACGTTGTGTTAGAGAAGATGAGATCTTTAACATCATTAAATCTTGTCACGAGGAACCTTGTGGAGGGCACTTCATAGACAAGAAGATAGGGTACAATGTCCTTTTGACAAGATATTATTGGCCAACAATACTTTAGGATGCCAAGAAGTTTGTGAAGGGATGTGATAGTTGCCAAAGGATGGGCCAACCACTCAGATGAGATGTTGTTATAGCCCCAAATCATCCTAGAACCTTTTGAGAAATGGGCCCTAGATTTTGTGGGACCAATTAATCCTTCATCTAGATAGAAATCTTACATCTTGGTCTACACTAACTATGCCACAAAATGGGTTGAGGAAGAGGCACGAAACAAAGGCACGAAGTAGGTTGTTTCAGACATCTTTGTCTAATTTGGCATAACCAAGGAGATAGTCACAGATGGAGGGCCCTAGTTTACATCCCATATGATCTAGAAGTTGGTTGAAAAATATAAAATCCATCATAGAATCGGAACACCTCATCATCCACAAGAAAATGGCCAAGTGGAAAGCACTAACAAAGTCATTAAGGGGATCCTTACGAAGACTGTGGCCAGTCACCAAAGGAATTGGGCCAATAAACTTCCAAAAGTTTTGTGGTCATACATGACTACATGGAGGAATACCACGAAATTCTCACCATATGAACTTGTGTATGGAAAAAAATCCTTTATTCCCTATTTATTTTGAAATCAAGACACTGAGAACAACATTGCAGGTAAATTTGGATATGGCTGCAGCACAAAAACAACGATTGAACCAGCTTAATGAATTGGAGGAGAAACGGTTAGCTGTTATCCAACAAACATAGATTATATAGCAGTAAAGAGCTATGCAACATGACATGTTCATCAAGAAGAAGAAGTTAAAGAAAGGATATTGGGCTATCTTATATGACTCAAGATTCAAAGACTTCAAGGGTAAGCTCTGTGTCAGATGGCTAGGTCCCTATGAGGTAGATGCAGTCTTTGACAATGTGACTGTAAATTTGGTGACCATTGATAGTGCGAGGACACCATTTCTTGTGAATGGGCATCATCTTCGGTTATATCAAAAACCTGCTTCAAGGGAATCATTCGTCAACATTGTCACAAATTCAGATCTTCAGATTACAGGAACAGGGGAAAGACCCCCTGTGCTGCAAAAATTTTAATTTTTTCAATAGGTGTAACAATTGAAAATCAACCACAATTGGCGGCTGTTACACCTTCAAAATAAAAAATAAAAAAAAATACAAAACAAAACAAAACAAAAGAAAAACACACATAATAAAACAATCTAGTTGTGAAAACCTTTTCTGGGCACAGAAAGAAAATTTCTGTAGCAGTTGAAAACCACTTTGTGGCAATTGTTACACACTTTGTAACAACATTTGTTATTTCAAAGCATACTTTACGATAGTGTTGTTACATGACCTTTTTCTTTATGTTTTTTTTGTAAGGATTAATAATACATAATAGTCATCTTGGTTGTTACACATGTAACATCCAACGACTCCTAGAAATAATTCAAATAATATATTTATTGCAACAGACATCATGCATCATTGTGATTCTTGTCATCAGAGTTAAGTTCACATGTCTCGCCACTGGAGGTACATTCACGCATCTCGCCACCAATGAATTATCCCCACGTCACCCAGGTACATCAAACAAAGGTAATATCGTTATTCTCTTTATTCAGTAATTATGGAAACTTAACACAACATATGTTTTGTCACATTTAAACTTGGGGGTGGGGGCGAATCATATTGCGACATGACATTTGCATGACCTGTGATTATTTTTAAAAAACCTGCAAAAAGGCATGGTGATCTAGTAATTAGTGTTACTTAATGCCCGATCATACCAAAAAATGTAAGTGTACCTTCGACGAGACCTCCCATAACCTAGCATTAATAAGGCAATATTAATATGCAGTACGAACCATGATTGCAAAATCTTAGTTTGAAATTCTCACCTGCGCCACCCTACCATTTACCCCTGCTGGAGCATTGCATCCCCATTCAGAGTCCTCAAAGAAGTGGGAAAAGAAAAATTGTAGGATGAAACAGCTAAGTAGTTTGTTGATTGCTTTGGAACTTCTGAAGGAAAGGAAAAGGAAGGAAAACAACACTAAATTTGCGTAGTAATGGGTGGAGCAGAAATTCGGCATGAGTCAGGGTCAACAGAGGCCTTGGAGAATTGCCCCAAAGCATGCCATATTTTTAAGGACACAGGCTAATTTGAGTTCTTCCATAGGTTGGAGGGATCATACGGGGGAGTCGCCATGGAATTTGCGAAGATTTTAGAGAGAAATTAGATGGAGGTTAGGGGGTTGAAGCTAGATGTTATAGAAGAGGTGGTTTCTCGAGTGACGGGATTACTAGTGGAAGGAAAGAGGTGGTTTAACAGGAAGGTTAATAATCCCCCCTAAAGGGGGATTTCCTCCAAGAGGAAGAGTCAATAGTTAAGAAAGGGAGGGGGATTGATAGGTTGTAACTTCCCCAGCAATGGGCTGATGTTTCCATTTACCTCATCAAGTACATCACCTGCAAGGGAAGGGCGAAAATTGTGTTCAATTACCACTTTCTATTGCTAAACCAACTTCAACATCGAAAACTGATAAATATTTACTACTTCTTGCTGGGAAACATTAAGCATATGGCCTCGACTATGAAAATAAATGCCCATCAAGAAACATGCGTCACCAACCATGGCCTCATCAAACTCATTGTGTTGGAAACCTTAAGCTACCAAGGCAGGAATTGGGAGGAATTCATGAGGAAAAAGGCCAGGACCACCTGCAAGAGACAAACCAGGACATCTAAGGAAGCTCTAGGGACAACAAAGGAGCAGCCCCAGCCTTCGACAGTAAGGGTTGGTAAGAGGCAAGTCGACAAACCAATTGGTGATAGGTGTCCAAAGCAGAGAATAAGGGTTAGTGGGCACCCAGAGTCCCCAACCATGTTAAATAAGAACAAAGAGGCAGTAGAGTAGAAGGACGAGGAGTAGGCTCAGCCAGAGGAACCTTCTTCACCTGGTAAGTGCGAAACTCAATCTTTGCTATTAAAAGTTGAAAATTTAGAAAAAGAAAATAGAGAGCTAATGGAACAACTAGCAGAGGGGAAGGAAGAAGCAAGCACCTGAGGATTAGGCATGTTGGTCGAGGCCGTGGACAAGGCCAGAAAGGGAGATGCCCTAGGTACTGTGTGTAGGACATGCATTGAGAAGCTAGTGATAGCAGGGTTTAGATTCTGTGCCATAAAAACCATCTCGAGGGAAACACAAACTATAATTTGGGAGGTTGACACATAAAAACTCGTTGAGAACGTTGTTGTTACACAAGAACCAGCAACTGAGACGGTGCAGTCTACAGAAAGTTATCTGATAGCAGATGCATAGGAGCCCTTGGCTAACACTGTTGTTACACAAGAACCAGAAGTGGAGACAGAAGTCAGCCAAGGAAAGGAAGGAGAATTTGACGTCCATGATCCTGTGGTTGACACTGCTATTACACAAGAACCAACAGTAGAGACAGAAGCCTACCTAGGGAAAAATGATATGCAAGGGTCTGTGGATGACACTATTGTTACACAAGAACCAACTGTGGGAATGGAAGCTGATCAGGGAGGGAAGGAAACTATAAAAAAATCCATTAACAAAGCCAATGTTACACAAGAACTAGTAGCAGAAGTGGAGCAGTTTCACCCTCGAGAGGTTGTTACACCCTCAATTAATAGTGCATGTGGGAGAACACTGGGTCTTGATGAAGGATGGTGTTATAAAAAGATGTTGTTGTTACCAGAGTTACAAAAATGGAAGCAGCAGGTGCTCTCTCTACAAGAGGGGGTGATCTCGCTCAAGGCACACAAAAGGATGATGGATTCCCTTAGGGAAAAGTGGTTAAAGGAAGAATGGGAGAGAGAATGGGAAGCACAAAGGCACAAGGACATCATGAAGAAAAAGGGTGAACAATTGCATCAGACTTGGCGAATGACAAGGCCAATCTCCCTGATCTTTCCCTAAACCTGCTAACATGCAGGCGGTTGTCCCCGTCGTATCTGGTGTTTCTTTGGGAACAATATTATTTATTTCAATTGAAAATAGTTTTTTAGAATAGGTCTTATTTGGGTTCTTCAACCCAAAATTTTCTTAATATTTTTTGCTCCTGTGATTTTGATGAAAATAGCTTGCTTTGTGAGCTATTGTTGCATAATATCATGTGGGAGTATGTCAACACAAAAATGGTACCAAGTGTCTTCTCCTATATGGGAGATTTGTAGTTGTGGCCTTTCTTTCATTTATGAGGAACCAAATTGAGGGGTGTATAGCTATGAAATCAACATAAATTGATGAAGAAAGGACAACATTATGGGTCAGAGCAGAACCAGGGATGGTTTATGAACTCATGCGTGATTTGAAGTTGCTCCTGAGCGCTCAAGAGATCATGGAACAACCAACCATCTATAGGAAAAGGATTGTGAGGATTTGCCTTAATTTGCATGCCCATATGAAAAGTCAAGCACTAGCAGGGAGTCTTAAACATATCAAAGCTTGTAGCACTGAGTTGTAAGAAAGGGATCCTTTTGAATACAGAAATTTCATGGCTACTGTTACACAGGTGCCTGAGTATGCTCGGATTATGCAAACATTAGAAGCATTCTAGATTAGGCTCAGATTTAAATTTCCTTTGATTTGGTTTCCAGTAGAAGAGTATTAACTTAATTACCACCTATTTGATTATGAAGAAGAATCCTGGCCACTTCAGTTGATGGCCAATCAAGGTTACAGAGCTCTGGGTGAAGACACTATTGGTGCTTACAATTTTACAGACTTGCATCAGGGGTATAGCAGGAGAAGTTTAGATTCTGTATGGGGACATGCATTTGCTTCAGTTATGGGGAGATGTTGGGTGTGACTTTTTACCTATTTTCTACACCTTTTTTCCCCAGTTTTGATCCTCTTATCCTCTAGGCCTATGCACTTTACATGATCAATCATGCTTTTTCTCACTTTTATAACCTATTCCACTGTCATGTTATTTTTCTGTATTTTGTTGAATAATACGATACTTTTTTCCTTTTTTTGGCTAACTGGGGTGAGCATTGGAGGAGTATTTTGGAATCTCCTCTCCTTTTCAAGTGTTTCTCATGGAAGCAAGGCTATGGAGTAAACAAGCAGTGTTGATCAGTTACAGAGCAGGGTAGAGCGATTGTTAGACCCTGTATGCTATTACAGGTCGCTGTTACATCCTGTATGTTATTACAGGTTGTTGTTACACATTGAATATTGTTACCAGATGTTATTACACTATGGATTGATACAAAGGACCGTTGTTACACCAAGGGTGTTGTTTCCAGTGATTATTGTTACATCCCGAACTGCTATTCACTCGTGGGATGTTGTTGCACCGGAGCTGGCAAGTGTGGGTATTATTCCACATAACAGTTGTCGGCATTAGGAATGGTTTATTTTTGAAGAAACAGACACAAGTGGTTGCAATCATAACTAATGTATACTTGTATTCAAAAAAAGGTTGTAACTACTTTTATTTTTTATCAGCAGGAGAATCGTGATATTCTCAAGACTAGTCTATTTCTAATTTTGGGCATGTAATAACTATAAAAGAAACTCAATTTCCTATGTACAAGGAAGTCATATAGAAGAGTATTGTTACTCTGCTTTTGTAACTCTGAATTAGTTTTAATATTAAATCACTACAATGATGTTGTTACTGCTTTTCAGTTGATTCGTTAATTAATCTCGTCTTATTCGTGCTCCTTTGTTAAGGAGGAAGGGCCCTCCTATTTGGCAGGGACTGTAGTGGTAGAGGTAGTGTACATTCTTGTTTCGTTTATTTTTCATATTTTTTCCTGTTGTTGCTGTACAAATTGAGAATTACATTTTTTGTTGTTCCAATTTATATTATGTTGCTACACTAAGTAATCAACAGAATTGTAGTAACTAGTTGGAGTAGATATTACTTACTGTGTGGCGTGCCCTTACTTTGGTAGTTGTGAAGTGTGATTTCAATTCTATGGAGTGTTTTTATTTTTACATGGTTGATTTTGTTTTAGCAATTTGATCCAGTGACATATTTTACTGTTCTTTCTATTTTTCATTCTTAGTTGTAGTGTAATAGCACAAACAGTGCGAACTCCATTGAAACAGTAAGACCTACCCTAGGTTGACAATCAAATGTTTCAGTCTCGGTCAATTAGGATTGATTAAAACATCACTACACATATATCTTCTGCCTATCCTACATTGCTTTTAGATTCCTCTTTATAACATGCATTTCCTGCTCCATTTCTGTGAGCATATCTGATCCAATAAGTACATTGTTCATTGGATCACTCCAACTCATAAGAGTTTACAACTCTTCCCATAAAATGCCTCAAAAGGACTCATCCTCAATGACTCCCGATAACCATTGTTGTATGCGAACTCAACCAAAGGAATATACTCTGCCCATTTCCTCTACTGCTGCATCACGTACATCCTCAACATATTCTCCAAAATCCTATTGACCATCTTTGTCTGTCCATTTGTCTGTGGATGATAAGTTGTACTAAAGGCCAACTCAGTACCCAAGCCTACAAATAGCTCCTTCCAAAACTTGGAAGTGAACTTTTCATCCTTATCTGACACAATCTTCTTTGGAACACCATGCAGTCTCACTATCTCTCTGATGAAAACCTATGCTACTTCACTGGAATGAAGTGAGCTACCTTTCTCAACTTGTCAACCATGGCCATAATAGAATCATGTTGCTTCACTGTCCTCAGAATACCTGTAATGAAATCCATGGAAATGACCTCCCATTTCCATTTCAAAATCGAAATAGGCTATAGTGAACCACCTAGATGCTTGCATTCTGTCTTTACCCACTGACAATCTAAACATCTAACCACAAACTCTACCACTTCCTTCTTCAGATTCTGCCAATAGTAAAACTTATTTATCTCCGTCAACATCTTCTAATATCCTGGATGACCCAAGTATGGCTTGACATGAAACTCCCTCAAGATAAGCTTCTTGAGCTCACTACAATTCAACACATAGATCTTATCTCTAAATCTCAACAAACCATCTACAATGACATGATAGTATGCATCCTGATCACTTGTACTTGTACTATGTTGTAACATGTTCATGATCTCCATGTATTTTTCATCCCGTTTTCCTACCTGAAAGATCCTATCCTGTAACTCGGTACCATAAGAGCTCATAGTTGCTATATGATTTACATGTATCTTCCTGCTAAGAGAATTTGCAACCCGGTTCTCCTTCACTTTGATATATATGATCTCAAAGTCAAACTCGCTAAGGGTAGCCAACCATCTAGCTTGCCTAGCATTTAAATTTGGATGGTCAAACAAATACCTCAACCCACTATGATCGCTTATCAACACAAACCGTCTACCCATAAGATACTGTCTCCACATCTTCAATGCATGTATGGTCGCTGCCAACTCAAGATCATGTGTTGGGTAGTTCTGCTCGTGCTCATTCATTTTCCATTAGTCATAGCACACTACTTGCTCTCATTGCATGAGAACTCCACCAAGTCCTCTCTTGCAAGTGTCTGTACACACTACAAACTCCTTGTTCGAATTTACAATCTTCAGCACTAGTGCATGTGTCAACAACTACTTAAGTTTCTCAAAACTAGCCTCACATTCCTCTGCCCATTCAAACTTCTTACCTTTCCTCTGTAATGATGTGATAGTATATGAAATTTCTGAGAAGTTCCTGACGAACCACTTTTAGTAACTTGCGAATCCCATAAATTATCTCACCTCATCTACATTCTTAGGAGTTTCCCACTCCATAATAGCCCTTATCTTTTCTGGATCTACTGTAATGCCTTCCTTGGAGACAACATGTTCCAAGTAGTGTACCTTAGTCTAAAATAAGTTGCACTTTCTAAGATTATCATACAACTGATGCTCTCTTGGCAACTTCAACACTGTTATTAAATGTTCAACATGCTCTTCCTCATTTTTAGAATATACTAGTATGTCATCAATGAATACAATAAAAAACTTGTCCAGATAAGGACACAACACACTATTCATCAAACACATAAATGTAGTTGGAGCATTAGTCAAACCAAGTGGAACAACAACAAACTCATAATGCCCATACCTGGTCTTGAACATGGTCTTGAATATATCTTCTTACTTGATACGTACATGATGGTATCCCGATCTCATGTCGATCTTAGAGAATAATTCTTCTCCCTTTAGTTGATCAAGCAAATCATAAATCCTTGGAAAAGGGTATATGTTCTTGATCGTTACTTTGTTCAGCTGCCTGTAATCAATGCACAATCTAAGAGTACCATCTTTCTTGTTTACGAACAAAACTGGGGCGCCCTTGGGTGATACACTAGGTCTAATGTGTTCCTTATCAAGCATCTCCTGTAACTGCAACTTCAACTCTACCAACTCAGGTGTGCTCATCATGTAAAGTTATTTTGATGTTAGAGTTTCCCCTGGAACTAACTCAATAGAAATTTATACCTCCCTGTGAGGTGGAAACTCTGTAATGTCCTCAGGGAATACATCCCGAAACTTCTACAAAATTGGGTACCTTCTCAACACATTTGCATCCTCAACCTCCTTACCCTTGTCACTAGAAATGTGCACTACAAACATCACACAACCTTTTCTGCCACTACGGTTAGCTTGCATAGCTGTAACCATACTCACTGATGTAGGCTTTTTCTTTCCTTGCAAAGTCCTCTTTTCCCCACTATCATCCACACACTCAATGGCCTTGTTGAAGAAATCCACTTTAGTTCTGTGAAGGTATAGCCAATCCATAACCAAAAAAGCCTGAGATATGATGCCAATGGCAACACATTCAAGTGCACTGTTGCAGGCATACCATTTAACTCAAATGCACAAGATCTTACCCAATGGTGAAATAACTTATTTGTACTTATATCCATCTGTACCGACCAATATTCTACATGCACTTCTTTTCTTAAACCAAACTTATCCACCAATTCAGGATTAATATAACTATAGTTAGATCCAGGATCAATCAAAATAGAAACAACTTGATCACAAAGCTTATCGTCCATCTCAATGATCGATGCCTGATGATCCACCTATCTATTGTACACAATTGCATAGATATGAGGAATGCCATGACCAACATTGCCCACTGTATGCGCCTCTTGAGCACTATAGTTATGGGGTCTACCGCCACTCTGATACTATGAACAATCATTCTTACGATGATCCTTACCACATATCCAACATTGTAATGGTTCTCTACCACTGCCTCTAGCCTACTACTCTCCATGTCATTTCTCAACTTTATTGAATCTCTTGTAAGGAACTACATTTTCTTTCTCCCCTGCATCTTGAGGTATTCCTCGCTTTGGTGGTTATTTTCCTTTAGATTTCTCATTTCCTATCAAGTCATGCTTTGGCTCAAATTTGCGCTTAGAGTGCTCATAACAATGCTTCAAATTTTGGATGGCCTCCTCCAACGATCTGGTCTCGTTGAACTCAATCTAGTATTTGTATGCTATTGGTAGTCCATTGATGAATCTCTAAACCTTGGCCTTCTCCTCCTTTAGGTAAGGCACATATCTCAACAACTCTAAAAACTTTCTAGTATACTCATCATTTGTCATGGAACCCATCCGTAATTCATAAAACTTCCTTAGCTATGTCATCATAGTACCTCTCCGACAAGTACTTATTCTTGAACAGCCTTTCAAATGCATGCCAAGTCAAATCATCTTCATCAATACCTTTAACATTCTTCACATCTTCCCACCAAATATCTGCTTTACCTTTGAGACTGAAAAGGGTTATCCTTGTTTTCATGTTTTTTGAATAATCATTCAATCTACATAATTTCCTCATGCCAAGAAATCATGCCTCTGCATCTTGCGATTTCTTCATCTCTCCATCAAAGGTAGGTGTTTTCTTTCTTGAAATCATTCGACAATTATCCCCTATCACTCCTCCTATAAGGGTGATAACGATGAAGATCATGATGCCTGTTAGAACCAAAACTAGAATAATACATGTGTCTAGTACCTCTCCTATCCGGAGTGTCCAACAACTTGCCATCTCTGATCATGTCAGATATATCTGACCTGTGCCCACCATAAGACATGTTTCTACTAGTAGACCTACTTCCATATGCCCCATTAGTTATGTCTTCTTGCCCATGGCTGATTTGAAGTGGCCCCTGTCATTCCAATTCTAACAAACTTTGAAGGAGTATTGCATTCACCTCTGCTTATTTCTCTTGTGTCTGCATGATTTTATCATTATCTGCTATGCAACTATGTATTTCTTCCCTCAAGCTTCTCATTGTGTCTACCAAATCAAAATATTTCCCCACACTATGATGCTCATCTTATGCATAGGGAGATTCTATGTAGTCTAACACCTTGCTAGCCATTTAATCTCTTTCTTGCAAGGCATACTATGTCAGCTAAACCAATTACAATAAACCAACGTACCTTAGCATAATTCGGGGAGGATACCTTGTTTGCAATATCATCAAATCAACGTGATACATCTATAACATATAGACATCTATCAAATAAGTGCATCAACACATAAACATCATTCTAGGTAGGGTCCAGTCTACAATGCAAGGCCATATCAACAATGCATGTTGTGACCTCATGCATGACAACAACCATTACTCCATTGCACACATTACAAATTGCAAATATCAACAATCATAAGCAATGCCTAATCAACTACACATACGCATAACCGCATGTAGTCGAGCATAAGAAATAAATTCTTGTAACCAACCTACAATATTGATACATGTAATCAAATAATCAAGAATGAAACCCAACATACAAGGATGTAATCAAGTTGCATATAATCAAGTTGTGTATAAGCTGCATATAATCAAGTAACCAGTCATATACTTATGTCATTACATTCCACAAAATCACATCAAGTTCCTCAGGATAACCTTACTACAACCATGATCAACATGATGCAATGCAACTAACATGCAACTAACATGCATGCATGACCAAGTGTAAGAGACACACATGCAACTAACATGCATGCATGACCAACACACACTGTCCATCCAGTCCGAGAGGCAAACCATGCTCTGATACCAATCTGTAACACCCCTTCCCAGGTATACCCAAAGTAACCATTCCAATTGGGGTAAACATGAGACGAGAACATCACACATAGTCATCCAACATCATCAACATAACCCTCAGGAGACAAGTCAGCCACTCAAACAGCCTGTCTCTGGGTCCCACTGCTATTCTGGATCTCTTAGGCCATAGTCACTCTCATCTTGTGGGCAAGGGAGCGACCATAAGCCTAAATTTTCTCTCACAATCCTACCTTCCAATGAATGTGGACCAAAATTTCCAGTTATGTGCCAGTGACCCTGAGATTTAAGCCACTTTTCTAGCCCAGAATCCCAGCCTCTACCCAGAACTTGCTACAACTTCATGAAGGACAGATAACAATGTTGATATGTCAAAATCAACCTCGGGACTATGTCTGAGCATCCCCAACTAGGACTAACATTCTATCAAGCACTTGGCATCAATGCAACATACAGGTCTAGGATACAAGACAAAGCATAAATGTCAAACAAATTATGAAACACAACCTTAAGGATCACCTCATTCTCCAATGAAAAACTACATCATCAATTAGTTCTTGCATCCATCCATTTAATAGTTATAAGTAAATACATGAAATAACGATGACATGAACTAGTCATTTAACCATGCTTATAACCAAAATAAATCCATGTAAATATCATAGATGAGATAGTCATTGAATCCACATATAAATTAGGGAAAATGTAAGATAACTGAGCTTTTATTACTCATAGGCAAATCTGACCAGGATTGGAACTTCCACGTACCACTCAACCATAGACATGGTTGAACCAAATCTCTCTTCCAACTAGTCACCCCCTTGCCATATTCCAAGCATGAATGTAGGATCTCATGGAACAACCAATCCAAGAACAACCAAGGGAATCCAGAGGTTAAACCACCTTCATCCTCACCAAATCGTGATCACACCAAAACCATCGCTCCAATCACAACCAAACTGAACTTGGAATGTAATCTAGAATCCATCACTATCCTTGAGGAGTTTTTCATCTCCTTGTCTCTCAGGCTTTACCACACTCAAAACTCATATGACTAGCCCCTAAAACGAGACTTCTCCCTCGGGATTTACCGTGTATCCCACCAAAAATGGTTAAGGGATTCTTAGGCCTTTGGAAATGGAACTTGAGACCACCTTCACCTCGGATTCTGAAATCCATTCGGCAAACCAAAAGCTCAAAAACCAAAATAAACATCGCAACACCATGAAATCTAGAAAAAGACAAGGCTAGGTTGAAATCCATTGCCACAACCAGGCAAAACCATGCCACCAATAACAAGAGAACCATACCCCAACATGCAAAACCATGCATGTCCAAACCAGCTAGGAAACCACATATGCAAAAGGTTACCTGCAAGTATTCCTAATGAAGCTGCTTGGTCCTACTTTCCTTTCCATGATCCTTGCTTTCTTTCCTTTCCCTTTGCTTGCTTTTCCTTCCTTGATCCAAAGCTAGAGTGCTCCAAGAAAACTCCAAGTGACCAAGAGTGAGAGAGAGAGAGGGAGAGAGAGAGAGATAAATGGGAGAGCTCCAAAATTGAATTAACAAAATCCATGAACTGGTCCTCAAAAGACTTTTTATTGATGAAGCCTCTATTTTCTTCATTTTCCTCCATGCAACCTGTGATCTTTCACCTTACTTTTCTCCTAATTTCCTTTATTTTCATAAATAAATGTGCCAAAAATGCCTTTTAATTCCTTTCCGTTAGCCTTTGCCAATTTTCCTTAGCCAAAAAACATACAATGATGCCCGCTAGGATATATTTTCCCAACGCTCAGCTTGGAATAAGTGTCCCTTAAACATGGTCTTATTTTGCCTTTATTAACATTTATTACATGAACTTTCCACTAGGTTGTTACAAGGACAAGAGAAGGAAGATACTCCTAGGTAACAAAAAAGTGTGGTGTCTAAAGATAAATATGATACAGATTTAGGTAGGGGATGACAACACCAAATTTCTTCATTAGTTTTCCAATTGCAAAAATAATATAACCCCCATTTGGAAAATTGCTAAAGGTGATGAAACATGGTGTTGATCATTGGGATTGATCAAATATCAAAGATAATATTTGAGGGAATAACATTCTCCCCTGATTTTTATAGAGGTGACACTCCTCTTTAACATAAAGCATCAAATAAAATATACGAAAGAAAAGGGCGTAATATAGGACAAGCCCATAGATATTCATAATAATATGGTATAACATTCATACAAACATAAATAAAATATAATATCATCAATATTTGGCATAATTGTAAGTAAATAAATCTCAAATTTGGATAGATGAAAGTAAGCATGGAACGCATTTGCAAAGAACTTTACAAACTAATTTCATTTAGAACCATGTGGATGACAAGAGTTACACCCTCACAATCTTAAGCTCAAATTCAAAGTGAAAAGATCGCACTAGGCATGAACTCTTGATAGTTCTTAGAGGAACCTTTCTTATGTAGAAATTCCTTGTAGATTCAAACTGCTAATTATAATTTACTAAAACAATAGACTTGAATCTATTCTACTCATCTGTGGAATCAATTAAACAATCACAAAATCATGAAACATGCAAGAGAAATAATTCAATCAACACATTACACAATTATTTCCTGGGGAAATCCATAGCTGAAAATGCCTACTATCTTTATATTGCATTAGTCAGAAAATATGAGAAGATTACAGTGCTTTGCTCAAGCCCGATAAACCTTTGCACTATATCTATTTGTCTCATAGCTTCCTAGACAAGTTCAGGCCAATACTTAACAAAAGTTTGGCTTTCACAAGTCCTTATTTACTTTCGTTGTTTCCTTGGGAATTATCCCCCTATTAATTAAGGAAATTCCTCAATATGAATTGTGCAATCCTCATAGGCCTTCCTCTAATTGCATGCACCACTTGTACAATTCGGATGATTATGCAACTGATTGTACATTGTCCTTGAACTCCAATCTCAACTCGGTAACTCTTAGATCTGACATGCATGAGTTATTTATGAGTGAATCATTAGTTAATTGGTTGAACACATGAAGCAGCACCCCACTCTCTGACCTCCTTCTAGTTCCTCCAACAGTCAAAACTATTTTAACTAACTTTAACTCAATTAAACTAAATTAATTAATTACAACTCAAAATAGACTCAACCAAGGCTCCTATAATGTAGGAGATACTCTACATGACTCAAGTTAGAACCTCAACTTGAATTAGCTGAGCCAAGTAAGTCAATTTAACTTAGTTAACTCGTACAAGTTGTCTTGTTGTGTGGAATTACAATTTTATTCCTAATTTAATTCAAGGACAAAATTAAATTAGGATTTTTTGTTGCATTTTCAACACTCCTTCTCAGCAAGAAAGGGATTATCATATACCCCAATCCTGCCTCTATGAAACTCAAATTTTCCTCTTAACAATGCCTTAGTCAAGATGTCTTCATCATGTTCCTTTGTAAGAATGTACTCTAGCAACATGATTCTCCTCTGCACACAATCTCATAGATGGTGATAGAGGATGTCAATATGCATGGATCGAGCATGAAAAATTGGATTCTCATAGAGTTTGATACAACTCTGGTTGTCACAGTAAATCACCGTAGGATCCATCTATTGACCAAACAACCCAACAAGGATCTTCCTCATATAGATAGCCTCACACATTACTTTACTAACATCCATGTACTCTGCTTCTACCGAACTGAGTGCAATTGATCTTACTTCCTTTTGTACCAAGAAACTATTGTTGAACTAATATTGAAGATTCCCCCAATGTGATCTTCGTGTCAGATGGACTCCTTGCCCAATCTACATTTGTGAAGCCTTGAAGATTCACTCCATTTGTCTGTCTATACAAAAGACCAAACTGAGTAGTGCCTCTGAGGTATCTCAACACGTGTTTAACTACCTTCCAATATATTTTGGTTGGCTTAACCATTGCTTGACTAATCTGGTTAACTGCAAAACATATGTTCAGTTTTGTGTTCACCAAATACATAAGTGAACCCACAAACCACCTGTAAATAGTAGCATCCACTACTTCACTTGACTCTAGCAGCTTCCTTCCTCCAATTTCCTACTAGAGGAGTCTCCATGGGTTTCTTGCTCTCCATGTGGAACTTCTTTAGTATCTTGTTGGCATTTTTTCCTTGAGGGACAAGCAGTTCCTCATCTCCTTCTCACACTTCCATACCAAGGAAATAATGCATGAGCCCCAGGTACTTCATCTCAAATTCTCTTGCAAGATCCTCTTTGTAAGATTTTACCAGCTTCTCATCACCTGTTAGAATTAAATCATCGACATATAATACTATAATCAACAATTTACCTTCAACCACAATATGGTAAAGGTTCACGTCTGCTTCACTTTTGGTGAATCCCAACCTTGTGAAATAGTTGTAAATCCTGGTGTACCAAGCACGGGGTGCTTGCCTCAATCCATATAGAATTCGCTTGAGTCTGCACACATGTGACTCTCTATTGAAGGCATAAAATCCTTTTGGTTGCTCAATGTACACCTCCACCTCAATCACTTCGTTGAGGAATGTTGTCTTCACGTCCATTTAATGTATCTTCTATCCCATCTACGCTGAAAGTGCTAGAATATATTTGATTGAAGAGTAGATTCCTGTTGGAGCAAAGGTTTCCTAGTAATCAATTCTCTCCACCAGATAAAACCCTCTAGCCACAAATATAGCCTTGTGTTTCTCCACACTCCCATATGCTAATTGATTTACCTTGTAAATCCATCTACAACTCACCATTGACTTGTCTAGTGGTCTTGGGACCACTTCCTAGACATTGTTTTTTAGAATGGAGTTATACTCCTCTACCATGGCATCAACCCATACTAGTTGTTGAACTGCTTTCTCGAATAAGGATGGCTCAATATCTACACCCTCTCTCATCAGATCCATGTAGCCAATGATGTGGGTGCTCCCACATTCTCTCTAGCATCATGCATCAATTTGTCAGCCTCTTTGGTGTGCCTCCTTCCATCTTTGTAAGTCTCTGCATGAGTGGGTTCCTCCACTCTCTGATCCTCTGCATGTGGTTTCTCCACATCATCTTGAGGTTCTTACTTTGGAGCTAAAATTTCCTCATTTGCATGCAATTGAAGCTCCCTCTTAAGGGAACATCTCATGGCCTTCTCTTCGTCGAACTTCACATATCATCAAACCATTGTCATCATGTGAGATGGTAGGTACACCCGATAGTTATGAGGTGTATCAGTGTACCCCACAAATATGCCCAACTCAGTTATTGTCTCTAGCTTTTTCCTTGCATCCTTGGTAACATGACAGTAAACGGATGAACCAAAAATCCTGAAGTGTTCCATATCTGGTTTCTTTCCTTAAAACTATTCTTCGAGTGTACTCATCCTGAGAATTTGATGAGGACTCTTGTTCTCCACAAGTGCAATGGTAGGCCCTGATCATGTAACATTGCACATGAAACTTCCACAATAATTTTGTTCTTCCTTTAAGCCACCTCATTTTGTTGTGGGTTATGGGGTGTTATTAACTCCCATTAAATGCCTTATGATGCACATAAGTTCTTGATTTCATTTGACACATATTCTCCACCATTATCGCTCCTAAGAGCCTTCACTTTCCTACCAGTGTCTTTCTCAACAAGTACTTTAAATTCACAAAATTTAGAGAACTTCTGATCTTTATTCTGCATGAAGAAAATCCAGCACTTACTATTAGAAAATTATATATTATAGAGCAATGGAACACATAAAATATTGTAGAAATATAAACACAGAACACACATATAACAAGAGAGACACAGATATACGTGGTTCACCCAGTTTGGGCTACATCCATGGAGAAACAACCGCTCCTTCATTTTATATTATCCAGCAAACTTTAAAGAGATGCAACCTACAACAGATCCGCTGTAACACCCTCTTCACTCTCAATCTCCTCTCTCTTCCTCACTCAGAATATCGAGATACATAGATGCAATAAAATTCCCTCATATATAGTGAGGGGTTGCCTTCTAGGGAAAAAAACCCTAAATTAAACATAACTTCTACTGTAGATCATCTGCCTAATGAATGGCCCATATTGACTAGAAATTACTAGACTTTTACAAGGAAATTTTACATCTATTTTTAGCTTCGAGGGCACTACCCCCAAACCCACCGGGGAACCACTAGCCCCCGGACCCCCCAGCCAGGGGGGGGATCGCCCCCCCCCGAACCCCCATGGGGGGGACAAGTCCCCCTCACGTGGAGGGGTGTACAATCTTCCTGGTGTATACATCTGGTTGAGACATTTGAATACAGAAAAATAATTAGGCTCCACACCCAACACTTACGTGAGAAATCATCTACAAATATTATATAATACCTATGCTTGGTCATGGAGGCTGTCGAGAATGGTCTAGACACATTTGAGTGAACTCTTTCAAGGATCACTTGCACTCGACTGTCGTTATCACGAAAGTTGGATTTGGTGTACTTCCCTAATGTACATTATTTTCATGTATATCTCTGCTCTAGTGTACCCTTGGGAAGTCATGTAGAAATATATTGCATGATCTTTACAAATTTGTGGTGCAAGTGACCCAATATTCTATGCCACAACTCATCGATGTCACAACTCTACACCTTCTCTGCTTTTGTGCTCAAAGCAACACAATATTCTACATCCAATTTGTAGAGGTTCTTCACCTGAACCCCAATCCATTTCACTTGTCCTGAGGCATGTGACGAAGGAAATCCTTTCCTTTGCTAAATATCACATCGTAGCCACGGTCCTCCAACATAGCAACTGAAACCAAATTCTTCTTCAGACCTAGAAAATACATGAAATCTTTTAATGTGAGAGGAGAACTAGACTCCCTCTGAAAAGTAACTGTATCAATGTTGGTTTTGTTATACCTTCCATCATCTCCCATTTTGATGTGCATATAGAGGTCCTTCTCCTCCAAGTTGCTGAAGAATTCTTTGTTACCAGTCATATGGAATGAGGCTCCACTATACAGATACCACACACTACCCATCACCGATGTCACCATGCAAGCAATGAGGGTGAAATCCAACTCGAATTGTGAAGCAAGAGATTCACCTGCCTCTCCTCTTGAGGGCTTCTTTTTTACCTTCTTGTGCAGAAACTTTGTGGCATAGTGTCCCAACTCATGACAGTGAAAAAATTTAATCTTTGACAAATCCTTATTCTTGCATACCTGACTAGAATCTTATTTGGAATGGGATGAGTTTCCTTTCCCTTCTTTGCATTTCCATCCAAGGCACATTTCTCCTCATCATCATGCTTGGATGAGGATCCATATCTAGTGTTCTGTCGAATCTCTTCTTGCACCAATTTGGACCACAAATGCTCCCATTCTGTTAGCTTCTCCATCTCATTTACTGAATCCTAGTAGTTGTGCCAACTCTTGGGAAGGCCGAGAAGTGCTAGGTTGACCATATCATCTTTAGAAACTATAACACCAACAAATCCAAGCTCATCCCAACATTGGGCGAACTTGATCAAGTACTTTGGTATTATGTCGCCCTTCTCCATCTTGATTTTCATGAGCCTGTTCTTCAATGCCAACTTCTTGTGGTCACTGTTGTTTTGAAACAGGTCTATCAAGGCCTTCCACATTGCATATGGAGTCTCCTTCCCCTGGAGATTTGAGACAATATGATCTCAAACTCCTAGTATGATCCTTCTTTCCTTTGCAACACATTTCCTCCACTCTATCAGATCTTGAGAATCGGTTGTTGGAGGTGTTGAGCAATAAAGAGGTGTATTTTTAACTCCTATTTATCCTACATTAATTATCAATTTAGGTACGATTTTTAATTTCAAGAGTGTACTCAGTCTGAGGCGGTCAACTTATTTTAAGAGTAATGTTTTGCAGTACAGTGTTTCAAATACAAGAGTAAACATATGCTTGAAATAAATCTAATCGCAATTACAAGAAACTAAATGCTCTGAAATCTAAATCGTTCACTCAGAAAAATACAACAATCATTAGTCAAGGATGCAGTAATAGTAACTCTTTCAACTGATGGAAATGAAATCAACCACAAACAAGATCCTCAATCTGAGAACTTAGGCAGTAATTGCCAATGTCCTTTACAATTGTTGAACGTACACTCCACGCTAAGGTAACTGATTAGAAATGAGAACTGAATTAACTCAATAATGTTGCTAATGAAAATAGAATGAATACACTCACTTCAATAAGAGTAAAAAGCATAACCAAATATTTGTAGGAAAGAAATGAACATCAAAGCTATTTGAATAGAAATGGACAACAAAGTTATCTCTTAATCAAAATGAACAGTAAAGTTATCTCAATCGAAATGAACAACAAAGCTATCTTAATCCAAATGAACAACAAAGCTATGTTAATGGAAATGAACAACAATTTGTAATGAACTGAGAGGCTTTATAACTAAAATGAATAACGATATAAGTGGTAAAGGATAATAATATCGTTAGGATAAAAAGGGAACAACAACATGATTCAATCACAGCTTACGCAATAAAATGATTCCATAAAGTATTATAACTTGTAAAGACAGGGAACTGTAAAGAAATGCGATTCAAGGAAATGAAAAGTAAATCAAACCATCACACAACTAGAATTGTAAAGTAATGGTACAAATAGAAAGTGGATCCACCATAGCCGGGCCCTTAGCTGCTGGTGAAGCACTGCCGGGCTAATTCAGTAGGAAGGAATGGAACAACAACCGACTTATATATTGATCATGTGAAAATGTTTACAAACAATCATACTCTGTTTTGATTAACGAGAGTTGATGATCAAAGTAGCAATACAACAGTAAATCCTGCAAAATGATAATACCCCCTAATTTCTACAAGTGTTGTCCTTTTATAACAGCTAGGTGGAGAATGCAAGAATATAGATGAGTTTTGAGGCAGCGATCCCTTAGGATCAAGGGATCCTAAGGGATTCACTCTATCTTTTATCTTCAGTTATCTTTTTGTCTTCTTGTGCTGATGCCGCATTTTCCCTTTCTTTTCCTTGACTGTGCGCTCTGATCTCAATCTTCTTATCTGGATATAGCTTCCTGGTGAAGGGACAACAGTTACTTTTGCTTTTTCTTTTCCTCCCGAATGGTGGCTTCCCATTTCTCCTATTTTCTGTATAGAGGAAAAGACAATTATTCGTTAATTTGTAATAATCAAAAATCTATAGGTTTTAACGCCATACAGAAATTACCTACATACGAATTCTAAATCACAAGAAAAATAAAAATGCAAGAGCATAACACATAAAACACAT
>APFE030215887.1:152073-183786 GCA_000404065.3 Pinus taeda
CCCAATATATACTCGACGGTACATGGGAGCACAAGTCCGTACTAGCACTTGCCATCTCAGAGTGGAGGAATCACCCAACCAACAATGAAAACAACAGTTACCAGGTTTTACGATGCCATAATTCGTCTCTAGCCTAGAACTCTAGATGTTGTGCGTTAGGTTCCAAAGCATTGTTAGATTCATTAGATTTATTTTAAGTTGATCTTGTTTAAAAATTTTCCTTTCAGGTTCACCGCGTGATTTGTATACAATTCCTAAAATGTAGTCTAAGATGATAAACAACTGTTTAATCTTCTTTTGGCAATGAAAATTCTAGCTACTAAGGAAAGAAAGTTGAGAATCTTTCAACAAATAGCACAAAGCACACACTAAATGCACTGTCCTAAATCAAACCAAGCAGTCTAAATGCAAATGCACATGCATGTATTTGTTTTCAACCTTCTTAATGTATGAATGATGATAAGAAAGTTATGTGCAAATCTGAATTATTTTCAAAGCGACACTACTCAACAAATTTCTTTTCAAAATGAAGTGAAGGTAAGAGAGACACTTTGCGATTTCGAAATGAAAATTGCTTTTCAACACTTTAAAAACTACTAATTCAGATCATATACAAGATTAATTGTATAATCAACTATCAAGAACAATGGGATTGTCTTCTATGACTGAAAACGACAATTATGACACTTTTAGATCAAGAAATGACAGTTCAACTATGCTACTTCCTTGCAAAAGAGAACTGAAAATGGCGCACAATACATAAAAACACTTACAGTTCTTTGCACAATGGAGGCGCAATGATGTAAGAGAAGGGGGTTTTCACAGAGATATACTGACCACAGATAGCAAAACTCCTGAATAGAACTGAAAATAGTGAAGGAAAAACCAAAGTCTGAAGGTAAAGTTAACCTTCCCTGACCATCGCACCTGCCACACAGTGAATTTAGTATGCAGCGCACCTACTGCACTTGGGAAGTGCGATGCATACAAAATGCCTTGAAGGCAAGGTGTGATGGTACCAGTGTGAGACTTTTAACGAGTTTTGGCTCACAATTTGCAATTCAGTTCAGGGATTTAGGCCGAGTAAGTGATGTTCAGTATATGTAAATCACAGGGGTTGATCTAAGGAGGTTACTAGAGCCACCACTTAGGGAAATTAGACCGTTTGCAGGTCTATTGTTTAAATCATAAACAAAACCCGGAGATAGACTGAAGTAGCATTGATCTACTTTCCATTTGTATAACAAATGCAGTTCGAAGGCTAGCTGGCTTGACTTTAGGCTCCGTCTGTAAGTTTATAAAATAAACAAAGATAGACTAACAAGCAATCTATTCGCTCCCCAGTGGAGTCGCCATTTTGTTACTGGGAATAGTGTCCACTCAGAGCTGCTATTCCCACTAAGACTGGTAGCTATCTTAGAAACAAACAAGTAAAGTCTACTTTCACTTTCCTTTATGAAAATAGATAAGAGTGGAACAAAGGAAACCAACCTTAGTCTTGCGCTTGGTTTCCTTGTTTGATTCCTCCCCTTCATGATAAATCTTTGCCGCTTCTTCTTCGTCTGCCTAGCTTCAAAGAGCACCTGTGGAATCAAAGAGACATACTACTATTGAAGAACAGAGATCTATACTCATAAATAACACAGGACCAGATATGTGTTAACCATACAAATTCATATATAAGCAAACATACAAGAATATGGAGGAAAACTTGAATAGCTTTATTAAGATCAAGAATAGCAAGAGGATTACAACCATATGTTCTGACTAAGCATCATCCTCCAGCAAGAAAGCCCTTCTTCACCTCAAGTAAAGCTTAGATCACCCAACACTATGAAGTTTCTCTAGAAAACCAACAACACTTCTCTACAAGATACAAAATTCCAGCCTTCTAGATCTCTGTGATGAGGGATCCATATATAGATGATTTTAGGGGGGTGAGTCATCTTCTGGGGTCTTGATTAGTGTCCTCTCTCTGATAGTTCTTGATTCCACTTGGAGAATGATGATATCTTACTCATCCCTGGTCGAAAACAGAGAAGCAAGTGTCAGAGGGGAAGCTTCTGGAAGATTCCATGATCTTCCACCTTGCATTTTGACCCTGCCATTTTTCCATTCCCGACCATCGCACCCTACAGAGGAGCAATTCAATATGCATCGCACCTTGTACACTGGGAAGGTGATATGCATCGCACCCTCTACATTGGGTTTTCAGTATGGTCCAGTTTTGACCATTTATGAGCAGTTTTCAGTGGAGAACTTCTAGGAGATGATGTAATCAGCTGACCTTGTTCCTTTAGGCAGTGAAGCAACACTTTTAGGTACTTAGGAGCCCTCAGTTTATGGACATTTATGATTGGGGTTGAAGTGCCCAAAAATGTCTATAACAATCAGGCAAGATTTTTTGTAGAATCCCAGACTGAGAGTAAATCAATTCTAACTGCAGGGCCCTAAAAATAGCTTTCTCTTCAGAATAAACTCTGGAGAGAGAGACATCCTTAGAGATCTCTAGTTGTAAGGATTTCAAAAACCATTCGAGATGGTATTTAGGAGGAATTTCAGCTTTAATGAGCCTCTTTCTCAGTCTCCATTCCTGAATATGATCAGAAATGTGAGTTGTCGTGTCCTGACGAAAATTGGCCAGAAGTTCAGTTTTGGCATCATAACAGACTGGCAACTAGAAATGATTTAGGAAGATGTTAGCCAAATCGGTGAAATATGTAAAGCTTCCCTCTGGAAACTCTATATACCACTTGGTCGCATTACTGGTTAAGGTGCGTTGAAAGAGTCTTAACCTAACCGAATCATCGATGAGGGAGTTTGATGAGCACCATAAATGGAATGTGGTTACATGGTCACTTGGGTCTTCACCACCTTTCTCCTCAAACTTTGGGATGTTCGATGGGAGTTTGGTTGGGACCGAAGGCTAGGCTGGATTGTATTTGATTGGATCATTTGTCAATTTCATGAGATCTGGAAAATTCAACGTTGCCAGAAAAGGAAGCCTAGGAGGACCTTGGGGATTCCACCCAGATTGGGTAGAGTTCTAAAAGTTCTGAAAAGATTGGCCTAGATTTTGTATGACATCAAGCTACTCGAAGTAACCAACAGAACCATCTGAACCAAAAAGCAAACCTTGTGATCCAGAAAAACTCAGAGTTTGACCAACTACAGCTGAAAAACCTCCATAACCAGCGAAGCTCCCTCCTAAAGGATTATAAGGAGTTGATAACCCCTGATAAGGATTCCAAGCAGAAGCTAAAGGAGGAATACTTCGAAACGAACTAACTATGGAGTATGGACTATTCCCTTGTTTGCCGAAAAATGGATTCCTAGTTCCTATGCCACTAACCGCAGGGTTAGTCCAACCTTGAAAGAGAATGCTGCCCTGTCCTATAGAAGAAAAAAGCATAGATCCTATCGTCGGGTTGGAATGTGGTATATGACCACTTCCAAAAGGAAGACCCTGAAATGAAGTCGACCCACCCATCATGTATGTGGAGGCACTAAATGGAACTGACGGAATAACCTGTGAATGTGTGCCAAACGAGAAAAATCTAGAACCAGATGCATTGGCTTAGGAATTTCCACTCGTAGAAGGAATGGAGGTAGACCCAACTGAGGATGTGCTAGCAAAAGACCAAAATAAATATGCAGAGGGGATGGAAATAGTTCCTCCCCCTTGTACTGATGTTAGAGTATGCATGGTTGTAGCACTTGTGGTAGAAGCCATGCTTCCAGTGGTGGTCATCGAAGATAAGTGCGTAATATGACCTGAACTTTATGGTCTATGTGTCAGAGTCCCAATGTATTGTAATACATCTGGATGAATAGAAGGTAGAGGAGAATTCGGAGGCGCTAATGACTCTAGGAGTTATTCTACCTCAATGTTATCTTCCGATTGAAAAAGAACTCAAGAAAGAACTCGAGTGTTCCTTTCTAGTTCTGTGGAAGTACCAGGCCTATCCTTAACACTAATGCCCTCGGGGGGAGGATCAATCTCCGATGCGCCAACTACCACAGGATGAAACCCACTGGCAGTATTACCTCTACGCCTTCTAGGAGAAGGCTCTAAACTTGGTGGTGAAAGACCATGAAGTCTTCGAGACCGTCTAGGTGATCGGTCAGCCACTTTGAATTTTTTATTAAGATCTAACTAAAGACTCAAGAAAAAATGAAAGCTATGCCAACTAAGAGCACAAATCACACACTAAAAAGTCCCTAAATTATGTCAACCAGTCAAACAACTTTCAAGTATTTCCGCTCCAGGTGATGAGGATCGGACACCAAAATACAAAAAAGTGAAGTAATGGGCCTTCTGAAGATAGTCTGGGATAATGACGGCCTAGTAATACTAGCGAAGGTAACAAAGGAAGTTACGCTGACCTCCTAACAATAGCCTATGCCAGTGAAAGCCCCCAAGCTTTGCAAGGGTGCTCTCCAGAAGTATCGTTGAGAGTGATACAACATCGACCTCAAGTGCCACGGGATTCCCCTCTGCAGCCACCTATGTAGATCCCTAGGAGAAGCAACTAAGGTTACCAACTCGTGTCAAAAGCCAAGAGGAATAGTCTTGTGGTAAGATCCGACAAGTAGGAGAGGGGGTATCTCTCTTCCTTATCTTCAAAAATCCTCGTGCTTAACTCCCAGATCTGCAGCTTTCCTGGTCTCTCTAACGCTATTGGATTTGTACTCACTATTCAGACTTCTATGTTTGACAGTTTAAAATGGCCTTGGAGAGTTTTCTCTCCACACCTAATCCAAGGCCCTAAAATATCCTAAAACTTTTTGGTGTGTCTAAATCGACAATATAAAAAAGTTCTAGTATATTTTAATTAGTGCTTGTTTTTAAATGGGTTGTTCTTAAGTCAAGGGATAAGCGAAAATGAAACTTGTGGTGTTTTTCGACACAAAAGAAATTAATAAAAACCAAACTATATGCAAATGCACTTATTTCGTTCTTCGATGAAAGAAATTTCTACTAGGTTCTAAGGAACTTCTAAGAAAGCAATAAATTTTTCTTTTCTTTTCTTTTAACAAACTTCACACTTACAAAAATTAACAAAACTATGGATGCCCTAAAAAGATGCACAAACTATCCTAATGCAATGACTATATGCTGATGCAAAAACTTAAGACTGCTCTAAAGCAAAGAATGAAAGTAACTTGTTTATCGCTTCTAATTAGCCACTTAAGATGTTTAGATAGAATATAAGTTGCTAATGTTCATTTTCGTCCAAACATTAAAAAAAATTCTCAAGACAAACAAAAATGCGCTTTCACTCGCAAAAAGAAACCAAATCAAAACAAGGCCAAAGAAAGCAAAAACCAAGTTTTCAATAAGTTTTCTTCAAAAGCAAAAACAAAAAATGAATTTTCAAAAGTGCTCCAAATATTATTGAAAACTTTGAGACTGAAGAATAAGCAACCAAAACACTTTGCAAGTTATCAACTCAAAATGGGTGAAAACTCAACAAAATAGGTGTTTCAAGATGCTCTCAACAACCAAAAAGCATCAAAAGGAGCTTGGTGACAATGATCAAAAGATCAAGAAAGACAACTCTCAAAATCGTCACTCAACAACTTTCAAAAAGCAAGAAAATCAAATGGTCACAAGATGCAGTTTTGACACAAAGCAAGAAGGTCACAAAGATAAAGTTCGTCACAAAGATTGAAACCAATCTTTCTTCTCTAGAAGACGAGAACAACCAAGATTCTTAGAGAGAAATATTGTGTACATGAACACAAATGATGACACTTGCAACAAAACAAAACAAGACCAAAACTTTCCACAAATGGAGAGAATTCAAAACTGGAAACTTGTGTTGAAAAATGTGCAACAAGAAATGTTAAATTTAGAATGTGCTAAAAATAGAAGTCCTAAAAATAACATGTATAAAAATAGCAGTTTGGCCAATGAGGTCATTGGCCACCTTGGGTGAGACATGAAACTTCTAAAAATAGAATCTTCTAAAAATAGCATTTATGGGTCCCTTCCTATTTTTAGCAGTCCCTGGTCTAACTATAGGAAGTAAAAATGAATTTGGTCTTAACAGAAGTTTAAAATATTAGTTAATTAATCTCCATGAGTTAATTAGTTAAGGAAAAACAAACTTGAAGTCTATGTGAGGACGTGCAACAATTTATTTATTAATTGGTGAATTTATCCATCAATTAAAGAGATAAGGATGAATTGTAATTAGTTGGCTCAGTTAACTGATTCAAGTCAAGTTAGATTAATTTAACAAGTTGTTAACTTAATGAGATTTAGTTTGTTAATGCTTGCATGCATGTAACAACTAGTATTTTCAGATAACTGAATATTATAGCCTAAATAACTCATGCATGACAGTTCAGACAAAAACCTAGTTGAGATCAGAGAAGGGACAATGTTCTATCAGTTGGATGAATATTTTTCCTATAAAGGAAGCTCATCCCTGATGAGGATTTATCTCCTTCAGGTTTGTGTAGTTATTTCAGAGGTTAGTGTTGTGTGTGAGGTGAGAATCACACAGGTTGCAGCTGGAGGACCCAAGAAAACTATGCATAGAAATAGGAGGCGTGGAGGGCAGAGAAGAAGGTTTGTGAGAAACCTTTGACTATCTATGAGCAACAGAGGGATTGTACTGAGAGCTAGATAGCTTCCAAGCTAAGGTTTTGTGTAATCTGAACATATTTCCACTTGTATGATAATACAAAGATGGGGTTTTAGGCTGGTGTTTTCCCCTGGTTATATCTTCTGTGTTATGTGTGTTTGATTTCTCCATATCAATTATATGTGTTCTTATTGATGTTGCTCATGTGCAATTAAGCTTTTGCTAAATTGTTTGTAGAAGTAGATCAAGTGTTTTGCTTTAGTACATTGCATTACCAAGTTTATCTATGAGTGGGAAATTTCTAAATGGTATCAGAGTTGGCTGATTTGTAGGAAATATTCTACATGGTATTAGGGCTAGCTAATTTGTAGAAAAAGTTCTACATGGTAGCAAAGCTAGTTGATTTGTAAGAAAAGTTCTACATGGTATCAGAGCACAGGTGATCAAGGAGAGAACAATATATTGAGAGGAGACTTCAAAGTTTTGAGTTTTGGGCCGAGAGTTTGCAGAGCGGATCTGAAAATTTCTGTACAAAATTTTCAGAAATAAATAGTAGATTTGGATTCTTTGCAGAAAAATACCAAAAAAAAAAAAAAAATTGCTAAATCAGAGTTTGAATGAGGGAGATATCGTTGATTTAAAATCAACTCTTTTTCTAGAAAATTTCGTAATGGCAGGAAAGTGGAAATAGATTAGTGTGCTAACCAAGAACCTGTATGCACTTAAGGTACAAGATGCATGCAAAGCCTTGAGGAGCAAGGCAAAGGTTAGAGACTTGGTGGTTGAGAGGGAGGGTATATTACCTCTCAACATGTAGAGCCAGAAGAAGTCTCAGACGATTGTGGAGGAGCCACAAATGGTGCAACAACTTTAGGAGGTTGTGGACCAGCCACAACAAGGGAAGCTGAGTGGAGATTGAGTAGATACATATACTCATGCAGAGATCTCCAGTAGGGGGAAACTTCAAGCCAGGTGGGTTGAGGGATCACATGCAACCATACCTCCAGGTAGGAGGAGGGGCGATATAGACTAATCGTCTCAAGGAGGAGGGGTAGGATCCTTGAGGTACCCAACCTCTTGGATGAGACCTTGCTATAGGAGCCCCGATGTGGAGTAGTGGGAACTAACTGATTGGTTAGAGACAGATGCGGGTGGAGCGGTAGAGAGAGGGACAGTGCAGGGAATCCCAGTATAGCGCATAGCTAGCAGGCTGCAGCAATACGAGAGGCATGAGTGTTTTGCACGGTGCTAGGTGGCACAAAGAGGTGTGCAATGGTGCGATATGCATGGAGATGTTACAGTAGTGCAGATGTTAGAGAGGGAGCACTTGTCAGCAGCAGGTAGAGCTTTAGTATCAGAGTATGTTCCTAGCCCAACAGAGTGGTCAGTTAGCAGTGTTTTTGTTCCAAGTATTATTGGAGCAATTGGATCGAGTAGATGTGTTGCATGCAAAACATTCCGAAGTTACAGGAATAGGTTCGAGAGGAAGCCTTTCTTGTTGAGAGGGAGTGTTGAAAAATGTGCAACAAGAAATGTTAAATTTAGAATGTGCTAAAATAGAAGTCCTAAAAATAACATGTCTAAAAATAGTAGTTTGGCCAGTGAGGTCATTGGCCACCTTGGGTGAGAGCTGAAATTGCTAAAAATAGAATCTTCTAAAAATAACATTTGCTGGTCCTTTCCTATTTTTAGCAGTCCCTGGTCTAACTATAGGAAGTAAAAACGAATTTGGTCTTAATAGCGGTTTAAAATATTAATTAATTAATCTCCATGAGTTAATTAGTTAAGGAAAAACAAACTTGAAGTCTATGTGAGGACATGCAATAGTTTATCTATTAATTGGTGAATTTATCCATCAGTTAAAGAGATAAGGATGAGTTGTAATTGTGAGCTGTAATTAGTTGGCTCAGTTAACTGAGTCAAGTCCAATTAAATTAATTTAAAAAGTTGTTAAATTAATGAGATTCAGTTTGTTAATGCTTGCATGCATGTAACAACTCGTATTTTCAGATAATTGAATATTATAGCTTAAATAACTCATGCATGTTAGTTCAGACAAAGACCCAATTGAGATAAGAGAAGGGACATTTTACTATTAGTTGATGAATATTTTCCTATAAAGGAAGCTCATCCATGATGAGGATTTATCTTCTTCAGGTTTGTGTAGTTATTTCAGAGGTCAGTGTTGTGTGTGAGGTGAGAATCACACAGGTTGCAGCTGGAGGACCCAAGAAAACTATTCATAGAAATAGGAGGCTTGGAGGGCAGAGGAGAAGGTTTGTGAGAAGCCTTTGATTGTCTATGAGTAGCAGAGAGATTGTACTGAGAGCTGGATAGCTTCCAAGCTAAGGCTTTGTGTAATCTGGACATATTTCCACTTGTATGATAATACAAAGATGGGGTTTTAGGCTCGTGTTTTCCCCTAGTTATATCTTTTGTGTTATGTGTGTTTGATTTCTCCATATCAGTTATATGTTTTCTTATTGATGTTGCTCATGTTCGATAAAGCTTCCGCTAAATTGTTTGTAGAAGTAGATCAAGTGTTTTGCTTTAGTACATTGCATTACCAGGTTGATCTATAGGTGGGAAATTTCTACATGGTATCAGAGTTGGCTGATTTTTAGGACAAATTCTACATGGTATCAGAGCTAGCTAATTTGTAGAAAAAGTTTGACATGGTATCAAAGCTAGCCGATTTGTAAGAAAAATTCTACAAAATTCTACAACCTGCTGTAAAAACAAAGACTGACAACCAAACTTGACTGCTTAGGAAATCCTCAGACCAGCAAACAAATTTACTGAACAAGAAAGATTTGCAAAAATCTTGGAAAATTAGGGTATACGAGACTGTGTCAATTCACAGCTGCGTGTAGATGCAATTCAGCCCAAAGAAACCTGTGTATACGCGGGTTCATATGGGAAACTTGCATACATACGCTTCTATAACCTACATAATTGCATATATAACAGTTCACAAGAAAAAGCAAAAAAATGGTCTAAAAAAATTGTTCAGACTTAAAGTCTGGGTTCCTATGGGAACAGACAACTCAGTTATAGCAAGAAAATCAAAGGTTGAGCCCTGATTGACTTAAATTAACCCAAACTAGGAACAACAATACTGTTGTCCCCAGTGGAGTTGTCAATTCTGTTGAGGGACAAAGTCCCCTAGGGTCTTGGGTCAATACCCTAGCAAACCAGGGGTTATCTACAATGAGAAACAAGCATTCCACACAACCATCATACTAATATAAGAAAACTACGCGAAGAGAGGTGCACTTGGGGGTCCTTCGTTTGGGTAGATCCAACCAGGGTCCAAACCCTCTTGGAGTTATTTTCAATCCTTCAACCTGTAAAACAATCAATTCAAGGAAGCATAGCAGTATATGGACCAAGCATCATAAATAAATCAACTGCATAGCATATTGAAAGGTAGTTAGTTATATAATTGAAACAACTATTCATATGCAAACCATAATGACAACATCATAAGCATGAAGAAGTTTGATTTCGAGATCAAGACAAATGTTTCTTTATTGCAGATAACTAAAGTAAAAAAAAGAATGATATCACCTGAATCTTCCTCTCGCAGGCTCCAAGCGAAACCATCCTCCAGATTCGTCCAATCCCAAGTCTTCAAAAGACTCCTTCCATGACTCGCACAAGGATATCTCAACTAGTGAAAAGACATCATAACTCAAGGAAACAAGGGTTTCCTGTAATGGGGGAAGTGCTGGAAGCACAAGGATCTTCAGACCTGATCAGGGATAATCTCAACAGAGTGATTTTTCTCTCTATCCTCTCCTCCCTTAGCCCTTCCCATTGAAGCCTTTTTATACTTCTCCCAAAGTAGTTTTTCAGTTGCGAATTCATTGGGAATAGTTGGGCCACAGGCACTAATAGGTAATCAACAGGTAAAACTATGATCTCCGCCCAAAATTAAGGATATTTAATTTTTTTGTTCTAAGACATATACACGGATTGGGTATACACAGACCTGCACACACACGTGTTTAGCTCAAGGCAATGTCACGTATAGGGAGTAAAACACTTTTTTTTTTAAGTATTTGGACCAGGTCCGGAAGGAGCTGTTGCCCTAGGCCATGAGTGCAACATCACAAACATCAAGAGTGAGATTTGGAAATATAAAAAGCACAGAAAATGAAAGCACACAAAATTGTTGTCCCTTAAGAGGAACAACAGAAAAAAATAAAAACTATATGTTGTTTCTTAAATGGAACAACTGTTGTTCCTTTGAGAGGAACAACAACTGTTCCTTAAATGGAACAGCAGTGAAAACCTATTCAAAAACTAGTTTATACAAATGAAATTTAGGAAAAAAAACTTATGTCCAAAATTAGAAACGAAGGAATTGTTTAGTGAATTAATGTTGAGGGAGGGTGATCTTCCTCAACAAGAATCTGCATAGTGGAATCTTCTCGTAATTGTTGGTAAAAGGATTCTTGAGTAAGCAGTGTATGGTAAAGTCGCACTCGATGTCCGTTTGCTTTAAAGGAATGTCTAGATCCATCAATGATAGTCAATGTAATGGTGCCATTTTCATGTACTTTATGTATCTCATAAGGTCCAAGCTATCATGTCTGGAGTTTTCCAGGGAAATCCTGAAACCTAGAATCGTATATGAGTGCCCTATCTCCTTCGTGGAAGATTTTCTTTTTAATAAGGGTGTCATGCCATTTTGCTCTCTGTTGTTGAATTAATGCAGTATGTTGAAGATCTGAGAGACTAATTTCATCTAACTTGTTGATTTGTTGTAATTTGTTAATCTGGGCCTTGTTTAAATTCAAACCCACCTCCTACGCTATTCTTAATGTTTGAATTTCAAATTCTGTTGGAAAGATGGGTTCTTTTCCAAATACTAATTGATATGGTGAATATCTGGTGGTATTTCTCCACATTGTTCGGTATGCCCACAAGGCTTCCAGAAATCTTGAAGCCTAGTCATGTCTATGTGATGCGACTGTTTTTGTAAGTATTTCCTCTATCACCTTATTCATGCTCTCTACTTGGCCATTTTCCTATGGGCGGTATGGTGTTGTAGTTTTGTGCCGAATGTGATAATTTTTTAATGTTGTAGTGATTTTATTACCTACAAATTGCGGCCCTCCATCTGTAATTATGTCCCTTGGGAGGCTATATCGCACAAATATCTCGAAAAGGAAATGTATTACAGAGTCCTCTGTAGCTCTTGGAAGTGCCTCTGCTTCAACCCATTTGGTAACATACTCTGTCGCAACTAGTATGTATGTTTTTTGATTTGATGATGGGTTAATAGGGCCAATAAAATCGAGCGCCCAATGCTCAAATGGCTCGATTACTAGTTATGGATTCAAATTCATTTCATCGGACTATCCAAGGCATCCCACCCTTTGGTAACTATCATAGGCTTGAACGAACTTTTTAGCATCTTTAAAAATTGTAGGTCAGTAATAGCCTGTTTGTAACACTTTGTGACTAGTCCTGAGGTCTACAAAATGTCTGCCACACGGCTTGTTGTGGCATGCTTTCAGAATTTCAAATATTTTGTCTTCTCGGACACATCGTCTAATGTGCATATCTACCCCTGTATGAAATAAGTAGCCCCCAATCCAAGAGAATCGGGTACTACACTGTACTATATGTTTCCGTTCATTGGGCATTAAATGTTTGGGTAATTTACCTACCACTAAATAATTTGCAACATCAGCATACCATGGTGTCCTGACAGTAACAACAAACAAATGTTCATCTGGGTATTGATCTTCAACTATTGCTGTGTCCACTGGCTTTGGCATTCGTGAGAGAAAATCAGCTACATGATTCTCTTTTCTAGGTTGATCCTTTATTGTGATGTCAAGTTCCTGCAATAAAATCAACCATCTTGTTACTCTACCATTTGTAACAGGTTTATTTCTTAAGTATTTTATGGTAGAGTGATCTGTATATAAAACTACAAGATACCCAGTTATATAATGTCTAAACTTATTTATAGCTAAAACTTCTTTTTCAGTCACAGTATAGTTTAATTCAACAGGAGATAGATTCTTGCTAATATAATAAATTGCATATAGCTTTTTATCTTTTTTCTTGCCGAAGGACAGCTTCAATAGCTATGTCTGAAGCATCTGCTGAGATATAATGACCTAGGATGAGTCCCTTGGTCATCATCATATGACACTTTTCATGGCTCAAGCAAAGCTTGGTGGCAATACATCTTTGTAGCACCTTTTCCAGTGTTTCTAATGCTGGCTCGAAATCATCTCCATAAGATGTGAAATCATCCATATATACTTTGAGCCCTTCATTTATTAAATCTAAAAAGATAATGAGGATGGCCCTCTGAAATGTGGTAGGGGCATTGCATAGGCCAAAGGGTAAGACTCTGTAAGTAAATGTTCCCCAAGGACAAGTAAAAGTAGTTTTATCCTGATCTTCAGGGGAAATCTGAATTTGATTGTATCCACTGAAGCCATCTAGGAAAGAAAAGAATTTCTTTCCTACTAATGTGTCTAATACTTGGTCAATGAATGGAAGGGGAAAGTGTTATGTCTGGGTTGCTTTGTTCAATTCCCACTTTCCATTCTTCTTTTGCACCACTGCTAGTGGCGAGACCCACTTTCTATCAAATATTGGGTAAATAAAGTTTACATCTAAAAGTTTTTGTAATTCAGCTTTCACAATATCCTTAAGATGAGGGTTTAGTCTCCTTTGGGGTTGGCGAATGGGTCTAGCATCCTTTTCTGTATAAATGTGATGTGTACATAGTTGGGGATCAATTCCTTTCATATTTGGGTAATCCCATGCAAAATCTTATATTTTCTCAGTAGTTGGACCAACTTTTCTTCTTGTTCAGCTGTCAGATTTTTGTTAATGTTCAATGTTTTTCCTGGTTCAATTTCTATAGTTTTTCTGTTGTAAACAGGGGTGGTAGGTATTGATTGATCATGAGTGTCTTTCAGGGGATCTTATTCTTCATTATCAAATGTTGCCTCAATCATGTGAAATTGCAAATGGGATCTAGTTTCTGGTTGGTTAATGGAGTTGTTAATGATGTTGTCCTCTGTTTGGTCTTTAAATTAGAGGGCATCTTCTATGGTTAATGGTGATCTAATTTTTTCTGTCAGGTATGATACAGGTTGTTTCTTTTTTTTTATTATTGTGAGGTTGGGCTGGGCTGGGGGGTATAAGGCTAAATTCTTGACATTACTCCCTCTTGCTATAGTCATGTTGCCTTGTTGACAACCAATGTAAGCGTCAGCAGTTGCCAGCCATGATCTACCTAAGCTTAAAGGGTGTCCATCTAGTTGATTTTTGGGATTTATAATCAGAAATTTTGCAAGGTATTCCTAGGAGTCTACAGATACCATTACATCATGTAGTGTTCCTTCTGGTCTAACTATCAATTGGTCAACCAACTCCAATAAGGTTGTGGTTGGATCTAATGATGTAATGCCAAGTTTTTAACAAGTGGTGGTTGTTAAAATATTAATTGCAGCTCCTAAGTCAACTAAAGAATTTAGGAAGGAGAATCCATTGATTTGCATTGTAACTATAGGGTTCCCTGGGTCCTCATATTTGATAGGTGCTTCTCTTCCTTTAGTAATTCAAATAGGGTGCTGACTACTTGGATAGTTGGGTTATTTGTTATTCTCCTCCTTGGCGTTTTTATACATAACTCTTTGATGGTTTTTGCGTAAATTGGGATATCTTGGATAGCTTGGAGGAGTGGAATTTTTACACACAAATTTTTTAGTTCTCCCAGAAGATCAAAATCAGGATATTCTATTGGGCGAGGTATGATTAGTCGTTCTAGGAATGGTGGAGAAGAGGTGGTTGCTTTTTCATGAGTTTGTTGTCTAACCAAATTCTCTTCTTGTGGCATTTGTTCTAAAGTTAACAAATTTTCAATTTGAACACTTTTGTCTCCCCCTGATTCTAATATGTGCCCAGACCTTAATTGAAGGTCGTTGCACTCCCTTAACTCAGTTTCTGGTTCTGGTGCTTCGATTATTTGAACAGATTGAACTGGTCTATTATTAGGGTTCGGGTTGGGTTGGGCTAGAAGTTGCAGTCTTAAGTTGGTTTGGGGATTTTGTTGCAATGTATATGGTGCTGGTAGTGTAAGTTATGGGAGAGGAATCGTTCTAGTTGGTCGATTTATCAGTCTTTGCCAGTTTGACTTCTAGGCTTGACTCTACGAGGTGGAGGGTAACCATTGTGTTGGATATGCATTGTTTTGCCAAAATGGTGGACAATAAGGAAAGTTCAGCCAATTGGTTTGATTTGCTTGGTTTTGCCATGGTGATGTGGAAAATGGTTGTTGTGACCAACGGGGGAAAGGTGGTTGATTTTGCCACATTCCATTATATTGCTGAGCATTATACTGAGGAGACTAAAAATAAGAGGATAGATCAATAGGCGTACCTTTTTGTCGTGGCTACCATTGACGACACTGATTGAGTAGGTACACTGGTTCTATTTCTTCTTCCGCTTCCTTATAGACTGATTTCAATCTCAGGAGTGAGGGGAAGCTTTCTGTGGAGTGATATTTCATGCAGATGGCACAGACTTGGACTATGTCCAGCGAGCACTTTTTATGGTTGTGCTTATTTTTGCATCTTGGGAATAATATTTCCAGATTTTGCTCTGCTTTTGCTTGCTTTTGTTTAGCTTGCATAATTTGAGTTGATTTGTTAGAGTCCCTAGAATATCAGTTTCGAAATATTCTAATAGATTGCTGATTTCTGTGCAGGTTATCCCTCCACTAGAGATCTTGCTATCCCTTGTGATTATGTCACACTTTGCTGGTTTGAGTCTTGTGCTACCTCTTGAACTCCTCTCGAACTCCTGATACATAAATCAATAATGTCAGCAAAATTTTCTTGATATATGTCACCTTTGTCCATAATGTTTAATGCTTCAACCCATTGTTCCTTCATTCCTTTAATTAATGTAGTTTTTAACACATTATCAGGTAAGGGTAAAGATGCATAAGGTGATCTTTGAAGATTGTATTGAAAACGTTCTACATATTCCTCCAATGTTTCATTATGTCTAGCTATCATTTGAAATATTTCATCTTTTAATTCTCTAGACCTACAATAATCCTGATATTTCTTTAGAAAGGCACCTTTCATCTGATCCCAATCATTTATAACACCTCCACCTAACCCCATAAACCATCGTAAAGCTACTCCTAATGTGGAGGGAAATAGTTCTAGTTTTTGGGGATCAGTGGTATAGTCACACCCTCGACATCATACATTGAATTAAAACCGAAATGCGTCTGGATATTCCGATGTTAAGCCATGGAATGTAGGAATATGCTGGAGAGGAATGGCCTTCATAGGTGCATTAACTGCAGTGTCCACAATGGGATATTGCAGTGTGGAAGTTTGAGGAGTTTGTTGGTTCTAGGCCATTAGATCAAATATGTGCCAATATCCTTCTAGGATTTCTAAGGAGTTATTCCTAGGCTGACTAGAAGGAGTAGGGATGCCCTTGACAACACTTCTTTGGTCTGGGATGATGAATGTTCCTTGCTGAACTATTATATGGGGGGATTTTGGTTCTTCAGGTTTGTTTTGGATGATCTTGACATCACTTCCCTTATCTGGGCTGCTTAGTGTTTGAACTACTCCAAGAGGGGATCTTGGTTCCTCTATTTCCCTTGTTTCTCCTCCTCCTTTGCAGAGGTTACTAGAGTTCCCTCCTTGTAAATAAATTGGGCAAGAATTCTCAATTTCTTGAAAATCTTGCTCAGTCTCTTCTGTCTGGCTATGGACCTCAGCGAAGGCTATAGATGGTGATTTTGTGGCCTGAAGGGAGCTAGTAGGTCATCTAGAAGCGATTTTCCTAGGACCTACTGATGATTGAGATTCAGCTTTCATAATGATATCATCTATAAAGGTAGATCGACTAAGGGTCACCGGCCCCTTAGCTTTTTCAAGCTTGGGTAATGGTTTTGGATTCTTTTCAAGTTTTTTCTGCTTAGTCATGCACACAACGCAAATGTTTATTTCTACCAAAAAAAGAATTAACAAATCTACCAGAAAGTGGGTGGGGGAGCAGGGTTGTTACATGCTCCATACACAGGTTCTTACCTTCCGTTTTTAATACCCAATTCTCTCCTAGCAGACACTCCTCACACTACTCTTTGAAAGAAAATAAATGGCTACACTCTCCTCGGCAATGGTGCCAAAATGTTGAGCGATAAAGAGGTGTCTTTTTAACTCCTATTTATCCTACATTAATTATCAATTTAGGTATGATTTTTTATTTCAAGAGTGTACTCAGTCTGAGGCGGGAAATTTATTCTAAGAGTAATGTTTTGTAGTACAGTGTTTCAAATACAAGAGTAAACAGATGCTTGAAATAAATCTAATTGCAATTACAAGAAAATAAATGCTCTGAAACTTAAATCATTCACTCAGAAAACTATAGCAATCATTAGTTAGGGATGCAATGATAGTAACTCTTTCCTCTATCAACTGATGGAAATGAAATCAACCATAAACAAGATCCTCAATGTGAGAACTTAGGTAGTAATTTCCAATGTCCTTTACAGTTGTTGATCGTACACTCCACACTAAGGTAACTGATTAGAAATGAGAATTGAATTAACTCAATAATGTTTCTAATGAAAATAGAATGAATACACTCACTTCAATAATAGTAAAAAGCATAACCAAATACTTGCAAGAAAGAAATGAACAGCAAAGTTATTTGAATAGAAATGGGCAACAAATTTATCTCTTAATCGAAATGAACAGCAAAGCTATCTTAGTTGAAATGAACAGCAAAGTTATCTTAATCCAAATGAACAACAAAGCTATGTTAATGGAAATGAACAACAATCTGTAATGAACTGCGAGGCTTTATAACTGAAATGAATAATGATATAAGTGGTAAAGGATAATAATCTCGTTATGATAGAAAGGGAACAACAATGTGATTCAATCACAGCTTATGCAATAAAATGATTCCATAAAGTATTAGAACTTGTAAAGGCAAGGAACTGAAAACAATGCGATTCAAGGAAACGAAGAGTAAATCAAACCATCACATGACTGGAATTGTAAAGTAATGGTACAAATAGCAAGTGGATCCACCAAGGGCGGGCCCTTAGTCGCTAGTGAAGAACTGTCAGGCTAATTCAATAGGAAGGAATGGAATAGCAACCGACTTATATATTGATCATGTGAAAATGTTTACAAACAATCGTACTCTGTTTTGATTAACGAGAGTCGATGATCAAAGTAGCAATACAACAGTAAATCCTACAAAATGATAATACCCCCTAATTTCTACAAGTGTTGTCCTTTTATAACAACTAGGAAGACAATACAAGAATACAGATGAGTTTTTAGGCAGCGATCCCTTGGGATCAAGGGGTCCTGAGGGATTCGCTCTATCTTTTATCTTCAATTATCTTTTTGTCTTCTTGCGCTGATGCCGCATTTTCCCTTTCTTTTCCTTGACTGTGCGCTCTGATCTCAATATTCTTGTCTAGATATGGCTTCCTGGTGAAGGGACAATAGTTATTTTTGCTTTGTCTTTTCCTCCTGAATGGTGGCTTCCCATTTCTCCTATTTTTTGTATAGAGGAAAAGACAATAATTTGTTAATTTGTAATAATCACAAATCTCCTTAATTCTACCATGATTCATTGATATATTACCATCTTAGACTATAAAAGAGTTTATGATTAAAGAAAAAGATAAAGAAATAAATGGAAAATTCATACCTTTTCCATGGCTCAACAGGAGTCTTAGGAATATCTTTTTCTATGAATTCCTTCAACTCGTTGTCTTCCAACACTACCTCCATCATGTCCTTCCAATCAATATAGTTCGAACTACCCTTAAGGGCATATTCGAGTCTCAGTCCGTAAAATGACATCCTACTGGCTCTAAAGAATGATACTGCAAATTCAATTTCACCTACAAAAGACAAACTCATATACTCCTCTTCTAGAGTGATTTCTACTCTAATACCATGTAGAAATTACTTGTAGATTCAAACTACTAATTATAATTTACTAAAACAATAGACTTGAATCTACTCTACTCATCAGTAGAAACAATTAAACGATTGTGAAATCATGAAACATACAAGAGAAAGTATTCAATAAACACATCACACAGCGATTTCCTGGGGAAAGCCCTAGCTAAAAACCCATGCTATCTATATATTGCATTGGTCAGAAATTATGAGAAGATTACAATTAGATTTATATCACCTCTCAGATTATTTTTATTTATATTTATAGGTAGTTTTAATACTCATGGACCCTCTTAATGCCACAACATTGCAATATGTGATAATATTTAGTTAGAGCTTGCGATGAAATTGTTTTAATATAACATCGATCATTTTGATGCCCTCTACAACATATTCATTCGTGCAGATTTTTAACCTTGTGTTGTGTTGTGGGCCCCTTGGATTAATCCCACAATGATGATACATTCAATGATTTGAGGGTACACGCCAATGCCATTGTTAGGCGAGGAAGTCGTTGTTGAGGCCGTGAGAGCGTGAAATTTCTATGTAGGTTCACCACTGGTTCACTAGGAGTTGGCTGTTAGAGCCAAACGAAGAGACGCAGCAAGTATCAAGATCGTGACAGGAGCCCCTGATTATAAATTGGTATCAGAGCCAGTGACATCTAGTTCCTGAGGTTGGTATTCAGATCCATATACTCATAAAAAAGAATGGAATCTTTTCGGAGAACAGTTTCTTTTCAAGAATTAGAAGAAAGAGATTCTAAGGAAGAAGAAAACCCTTTACGGGATATGTTTGCTGCTAGTTCCAGTAGAGTTTTAAATTCTACTGAACTTGCTTATGAAGAACCCCAGCCTTCTGCCTGGTGGGAACTACCAGCTATAGCTCCCTCAGAAGTATATAGTGACCTTTCAGCTTTTCATTTGATAGCCACTACTATAATAAGCATTAAAGAGTCTGTAAGCCAAATTCAGGAGAATTCAGATAATATACAGACTATATCTCTGTTGAAACCCAAAGAATTACAAGGAGAGGCAAAGAAATTGAAAACACATTATTTTCACTTAGGATGTATTCGAGTAGGAATCAATGCCCTAACTCATAAAGGCCTAAATACTTTTGTGCTAGCAATTGCCAGGGATATGATGCACAACAAGTATACAGATTCCTTAATAGGTGGGATTGTTGCTCCTCTCTCTGATGGCCCAGTTTATTTTGATTGTTACCCAAATTTCTCTGTTTATACCTTTGATGAAACCATAGATCAAATTCTGCAACTCCAAATTCAAACTACTGGTTTCGACTCTATATATGATTTAGCCACTTTAGGTTCTCATCAGTGCCGAGCACACTAATGCGCAGGCTCCAAAATCACATAAGGACTTGAGTTCTTCTCGTGTTGCAAGTAGATTAGACTGAACGTCCACAGATGCAAAGCAGGAAAGAAACTCGACACAACACACAAAGACTCAAACTAACTCCAAATGCGAATGCCTCAGCAATGAGCCTTACCCTCCTTATATAGAAAGTGAGGGGGGACAAGCATTACGATGGGTCATTGGTGAACTGACCTAAAGGTGGATGGAATCATTGCTTTTAAGTACCACCAGGGCAACGTCCGCTCAAAGGTTCCAATCCAAAGGGTGGATGGAATTATTACTTTCAAGTAATGCCAAGGCGACAAACGTCCAACAGATTCCTGTCCGAAAAGTAAATCTTACGGAAAATATTCTTCTCAGTACATAACACATGAGAAGATTACGAAATTGGCAATACAAAGTGGATGCTTTTCTGAAAGCCCACGAGAAAGACTATTTACACAGTGGAAACTTTAGTACAGAAAATTCCACGAGAAATTTGGCCACAATTAAGCCCTTGTGACTGGTACTTTATTGCCTACAATATGGATGTGTTTTACAAAAAACCCATGAGAACCGTCAAAATACTGTCAAATCAAGGAATCTACCTCTTTTATATAACATTTCATCCCAGGCTTTTGTGTAGATCCTGCAGACTATCATTGGTCTCCCTAGTATAATCTAATATTGGACTTTGGTTAATACAAGCCACTCCATGTGTTCTCTCATATACTCTTCCAGGGAATTATTATAGGTTGATGACTTATAGGTCATCCATTCTCCTTCTGTCATGTCTTAGATAGTGTTATAAGTGGGATGAATACATTCTGTATCTTGCTGATTACATATATTACAATGAGCCTTACAATATTTTTCATTCCATATTGGGTCCATTGCGGTCCTACTTACACCGTAATCAGTCCACCAGTCCCTAAACCACTTACATTGTTGATACCCTTGATAATGGCCACTGGCGCTAAATTTTAATTTGGTGTATTGGGTTCCTACCTTATCATCAACGTTCAGGAAGTCCCACCAGAGCTGCTTGTAGTTTGAAAAATTGTACACTGTGTCTGGAAAAATGATCTTGGGATCATTTCTTGGCCATCTGGCAGCAGGTTGTGTTTTGAAATGTCCCGGTTCATTCCAAATATCTCTCGTTCTATATATGCAAACATACCTTTCATGTATTCCTGTGTTGGATCCACCATGGTACCACATAGTGGCAATGTCATGAAAATTTTGCTCCAATGCTCGTTGTGCAATGTTAGCATCTCGTCTTGCTTTGTCATATATCATATCATGAATCCAATTGCCTCCTTTAGGGTACACTTTTCTTTTTGGGACAAAGTGTTGGATATCTGTATATGGCTACAAGTTGGCATCTAGGACCTTTTTGTTTCTTAGCTGCCAAGTGGGTCTCCAGTTTTTCTTATAAGTCTCCCAATCTTGGTCATCCAGGATAGTCCTTAAGAATTCTTGTTTCTGGTGCTGGTCCCACTCAGCGATGATCATCATGACGTGATCTCTGTCTCCAATATATTCCCTGCTAAGGAAGTCAGGGAGACTGTTCTCTTTTCCTCTTATGTGTTCCACCTCAAAATCAAAGTTTGCAAAAAGAGCTTGCCATTTGGCAAACTTGGCTTCTCCGACCTTCTTGATGTCTTTTGTTAACACCTTTTGCAAAGCAAATGCATCAGTTCTAAGCAAAAAATATTTTTTAATGAGCTAGACTTCAAACTTACTGATGCAATTCCATGCTGCCTTTACTTCCTTTTCTATTGTGGAGTAGTTTAGCTCGGCTAGATTCCATACTCCGGAAGCAAATTGTACCACTTGTTCATCTTTTCCAACCTTTTGTTTTAAAACTCCACCCCATCCAATATTGCTTGCATCTAATTCAACAATTTTATACGCAATATCATCAGCTACATACAGAATAGGCAAAGATTTTACCTTAGCCTTGATATTCTAGACTACCTTTGTATGGACATCTGTCCATTCTGGAGGATTCTTCTTTAGTCTTTTGTTCAATATTCTCCTGTCACTGGCATAGTACTGATAGAAGTTGTTGACGTAGTTAAGGTAGCCTAAGAACCTTTGCAGTTGGTTCTTATCTGTGATGACATCTGGAAATCTATCTGCAAACTCGAATGCATGTTTTTGCAAAGAAATCTGCCCATTGCAGATTGTGTGGCCCAAAAATTTGATAGAAGTTTGGAAAACTTCCATTTTCCTTTTGCTAAGCACTAAGCCATTGTGCTTAACCAAATCCTTAAATATATTTACATGCTTAAAATGATCATGAATGGTTTTAGAAAATATTAAGACATCATCTATATATACAATCAGCCAATCAAAATATGGCTTGAAAATACTGTCCATTACCTTTTGGAACTTTGATGGAGCATTCTTTAACCCAAAAGGCATGACATTCCATTTGTAATGCCCTGCTGGTATACTGAAGGCAGTCTTGAATTTATCCTTCTCAAAAATGGCCACTTGCCAAAATCCTACTTTCAAATCAAACTTGGAAAATATTTTGGCCCCCGCTATCCTCTTGATTAGATCTCCTTTATGGGGTATGGGATAGGTGTCATCATCTAGGATTGAATTTAGAGGCTTATAGTTTATGACTAATCTTGGGATGCCTCTGATTTGTTCAGCTCTCTTGTTTACATAGACTCATAACAGTTCCAAGGACTGTTTGATTCTCTTATCAATTTTCTGTTAATGAGTTGTTGAATTTCTTGCTCGCAAAGATCTTTGTATTCTTTGCTCATAGGTATTGCTCTACTCTTACAAGGTTTGCCAGCATATCCTTCCTTGTAAGGGAGCTCTACTATGTGTTGCTTCCTATGCCAGAATGCATTAGGTTCTTCTGAGAAACATTCTTCCTCGATTTGTTTCTTCAGATATTCAATATTTATTTTTATCTGAGGCAGCTTGAGTTGTTCTTCAATTTTTAAAGTAGATTTCAGATTTGAAAGTCTAGCTTCCACCTTGTCCAAATTTTGTATAGTTTGGACCATTGTTGAAATTCGGGGATTAGAAATATATGGAAGCTCAATTTTCTTCCTTGTCCCCTTAGATGTGGGAACAAAGATAAAAGATCTGGCTTTTCCACCTTTGAGTCTAAGAGACCCATGAGGTTCTACTACTGCTAGAAAAACATTTCCCAGTATGCAATCTATTGGTATATCAGCTACTGCAAATTTCAGATAAACACAGTGAGTATAAAACTGAGGGAAGCTTTGGGTACTTCATATTGGAGCTTTTTATTACCCAAACCGATGACTTTTCTCTCTGCAGCAACCCAATATTTTGCTGGAATATTTTTCATGTTGAGGATATTTATGTCTGCTCAAAAATATAGAATTGCAACCATTTCAAACATTTGCCCCTTTATGCAAACATCTACTTTGACATGGTGTTGCTGATAGGAGATAGTTAATAATCTCATATCTCTGAATCCAAAGTTTGGATCCTTCATTCCTTCAACAACCTAGATCTCTTGGTTACTGCTATATTTAGCAGTATCCCATGGCTAATCATCTTCTTCTTCTCTTGCCACTTGTTTACCTTTCTTCAATTCTGCAATCTGAGTTTTCATTGTAGAGATTTCTGCCTTGAGATTATGAATCTCACGGCTTACTTCTCCCAGAGTGAGTGATCTCACCCTACCAGGCTTTTGATGATGCATTTGAAATGATTTTGTATTTCTTTCATATGAAGCATCAATAAATAAGGACTTCTTACCTAATTCTTTTGAAGCTTTGGAATTGATCTGGTCTGTAAAAGCTTCGATCAGGCGGTTTTTCATGTCTCCTTCCTCCATGGCTCTTATCTGGGATAGAATTTTCAACTCATCTTCTTCTGTTGCTACCATGAGGACTTTTTCTTTCTGAGGCTTGGGCCTTTCTTCTTCTTCACTCGATTCACTAAAATATTCAGAATCAGAATCATAGTGAGCATTAAAGGTACATTCTTCAGGATCAGAACATAAACAATCCGAAGAACTAAAATATGAATATTGTTCCATGTGAGCATGTAGTTCTTCTACAGAAGAAGAACTGAAAGAATCATAAGATGATTCTTCTATATGATGCTGTTGAGCAATTTCCTTGATGGTAACATTTGGGCAGTGCTCTGTTTTGTGTGCTCCAGAACCACATTTCATGCAGAGCATTGGTTCTCTTCTTTCTTGCTTAACTTGTTTAGCTTTCTGAGAAAAGGCTTTAGATTTCTTGCCTCTATTTACATTTGACTCTTCGCCTTGTGGACATCTGGAGGATGTATGTCCATTTTTCCCACATAACCAACAAGTGATTTTGTTCCACTTCTCCTACTTGGCTGTGTGCAGGTGAATATCAGAGGGATTATAATAGTGTGTTCTGGGAACATACTTATAATACCCTCTCTTTGTTCTAGAGGCTTGGCCTCTCACTGGTTTAGAATACCTTTTCATGTCCTTTGGATACTTTCTTTTGTTCTTGTAGAAAGTTTCTTTGAACTCTCTCTTTGCTATTTTCTTAGCTTTTCTCTTTTTGACCAAAGGATCATCTGTTGTAAGTCCATACTTACTGCATATGGACTTCTTTTCTGGTAATCTGGAAAGCTTTTCCAGAGATTTATTTACCTTTGAGCTTGTACAAAGACTTACCAGTGTCTTTGTAATGTGAGCATATATCTCACCCCATGTGTATGACTCAAAAGGTAGCTGAAGGACTTCTTGCAATCTAATATAATCTACAAATCTGGATGGCAGGGCTGCAAGATATACCTGTTTCCACAACAAGTTCTTCGAATATTTAACTTCATAGATTCTCTGCATCCAGTCTCTATGGAAGTCTTCATATTGGGTCATCTTGTGGCACTTTAAATTCATCAAAATAACTTCATTTTTATTAGCAATTTCTGTCTCACTTCCATACCAATGTTCTAAGATCATTGATGTTAAGGCACCTATCATATTGTTGGTAACTTTTCCATCAGAATTGTGTATTACATCTCCTTTCTCATATTTGAGAACTTCTACTTCCATTGTTTCAATGAGTTTAGGAGAAGATTCCGTCTCCCACCACCCGAGGAGTGTTCCTGTAAAACATTGAATAATGGTTCTGCAAGCATCTATTTCACTTTTCCCTCTAGGACACATGATTTTATGTTTTGTATACATCATGTCAATCATTTGCCTAATTTGGCCGAAATTCATGTTATCTATGTTCCACTCTCTGTGGGAATCTGGGAAAAAGGTATGTGCTTTAGGGATTTTTCCTTTTCCTTCAATGTCAGGTGTGGGGTATTTGGTGAACCTATGCTCAAGAGGTTCATATATGGGGAAGATTTGTGTGTCCTGACTTCTCTGTTCCTTCCCTTTTTCTTCTTCTTCATCCTTAAACAAGGATGCAATAGTGATCTTTGGTGTAGCCTCAGATTCTGACGATGTGGCTACCTCTTTAGGAAATAATGCTGGAAATCTATCCACAGATTTCACAGGATTTTGAATTTTTATGCTCCTTTTCACAAGATAGGAGATTGGAACTAGTTTCTCATTTTTAGAGAGATTCAACTTCTAAACTTTATCTCTTAGACCAGTTATGATATGTTTAGTTGCATCTAAATTATCAACTAATTTTTCTTCGACTCCTTCTATTTTTGACAAAGAATCTCTAGCATAAGAGCGAATCATACTGGATTCAAACTGTACACTATTTAAACATCTATTTACATCATGTATTGATACTTGGAGAGTATCAATTTGTTCCTTGACTTCTCCTAATTTTGCAACATTCATTTCTAAGCCTTTTACTGCAGTATTTGTCCAGTTCAGTTATTCACTGGCTTTCTATATCCTGCCATCAATGCCGAGGGCATTGTCATCTTTCTGTACCAGTGGGATGGCTTTGGCTGCATTTTGATTTTCTCCTATAAGAATTCCTTTATAAGGAGGAAATTTTGTAGGGGTTTCAACCTTGGATCCATCTAATGTAATCTAAGCATGTTTTCTTGCTAAAGCACTAGTAGAACCAGTAAAGAAATTTAATGTAGCAATATTATCTTTCCATGAATAGAAAGATATCCAAGTGTTATTCATCTCCATATAGTGTTTCCAATCTTCAGCAAATTGTTTCTTCTCTACAGGAGTATGATTTTGATCAAATTAATCAGCTTGAGGATTAGTGTATAGATCCCAATTTAACATAGCTTTCATCCATTGGGCACTAATCTTAGATTTCAAGCATCCATCCATAAGAGAGAAAAATTTATGCATTTCCATTACTGCGGACTTTTTGCAGTCAGAAGGAATAGGACGAAATCTGCACTCTGGTATCAAGCCATTGGCTTGCTCAAGATATACCAAACAATATCTGGGCTTGGCTAGTCTCATTTGACATATCATCTCAGTCAACCATGGGTCGTCTCCTTCTAATGTTACAATCACATGCATCATGAGTACATGATCTGGATCTTGCTCATGTGGGAAAGGTAAATCTGAGCACTTGGGATTTGGGCATGCATTTACAGATGTAGAAGGAGGAGCAATACCAATCCTGGGATTATGATTGCTATGGATTTCAGACTCAACTAAAGTGAGTAGATTTACATGTTCTTGACAATCTAGACATTTGACTTCTAAAGAACAATAATTTACAAGTTGGGCTAACTCATACAAAGAATTATGTTTACAAAAAGATGAAGTAGAACAAGCAGTGTCTACTGTGGAAGGATCTCTGTAATACTTGGACTGTTTACAAGCAATCTCTATACCTCTCTGGTCAATGTTGGATATTCTGGGGAAAGATATAACTGCAGAAGACATATTTTCTGTGATATCAACAAAGGTGATATTTTTAGGAATAAGAGGCTTAGGATTATTTACAACCCAGTGTTCTGGAAACGTCAAGTCTTCCCATCGGATGGTTTGATGCTCAATTTTTTGATTTTTTTTGCATCTGTAAGGACGACTATACTTGACTTTGAGTCTCTGCTGGGGTATGGCGGATGGCTGGCCAAAGAGTATTAGTATAAAGAAAATAGCCTTTGGTCTAGATGGCAATATTATTTCTCTTCTTTTTCATATCAAAACTAGTAGTCTGAATTTGGAGTTGTAGAATCTGATCTATGGTTTCATCAAAGGTATAAATAGAGAAATTTGGGTAACAATCAAAATAAACTGGGCCATCAGAGAGAGGAGCAACAATCCCGCCTATTAAGGAATCTGTATACTTGTTGTGTGTCATATCCCTAACAATTGCTAGCACAAAAGTATTTAGGCCTTTATGAGTTAGGGCATTGATTCCTACTCGAATACATCCTAAGTGCAAATAATTTGTTTTGCGTAGGGCCCCTCATGATGTCACCAAGGAGGGGTTTGCATTCCTCATTTTTTTTAATATGTACCAAAGCACATTGGCCCAACTGACATGCAACATATGACCCACCCTCTTCGTGAGGTGCTTTGTGGAGGATAAGTCCTCCCACAACGACATTGTCGCTCCTTTCCTCGCACCATAACCACGGGAATAAACCATTCAGTGGGGTATTCACCTCCTACTTTTCTCCCTCTTGGTCAGATGACTTGTGATCAATATCAACATACCAACTTCCATACTCTTGCATGAACTCACAATGAACCAATTCTCGGCTTGCGACACGAATTTTGTGTTTGTTCCTCTAGTTATGTGTGGTACATGCATTTATATAAGTTCCTATCATTTTATGGGAATGGTTTCTTCTTGAAACACTTCGGTACATTGTTGGTGCCTTTGGCTCATAGACACACTTAGGCCTGTAGGTTGCCTATGTGGCAATTCAATATGAATGTACTCAGAATTTATCAAGGGAATTTATTACCTCCATTAATATTTGTAATGAATATACACAATGTTTATTCCATGATTTTATAAAAGTTCTATCAATACATGGTTTTTTTGTCTAATAAAGATTTACTTCTAAATTGTAGCATATATAGTTTGAGTGGGTCTAATGATTAATAGAATGTGTTTCCTCTTAAGAGGTTATAGGTTCAAAACCAGAGGGAGTAGAGAGGGAGTATAGTATGTATTTTTTCATAGTGCAGTCAAATCACTGCATAGGAATAGGTCCCTTGTCCCACAAACAAGGGCGTTTCATACACCAATATGGTGTTTGATATATATATATATATATAAAGCTTCCTATACATTATCTGAAATAATAGTAAAACATGCATATTACACACATTGTTGTCCCTACAACCCAAGATTAAGCTCAGTGATCACATCGTACCATTAAAAAACTATAGTTTCGTCCCATGCCTAGTTACAATTAGTAGTATAATTACAGCGTGTGCAATTTTCACAACCACATGCTTAGTTTCTAAAGATCCGAGTCATGTACTATAGATTTTTTTCTACCGCATAAGAATAAATCATTGTAAGGATGATATCCCTACCGCATAAGAATAAATCATTGTAAGGATAATATCCAGAATCATTCCTTATGCATAGAGTATTTGAAAGTCAAATCCACATAAGATTTCAATAGATTTATCATTCTCTTTAGGGCTAAGCTTGCACTGATGTGAAAATGTATCCATTAATTAATATATGTTCCTACTTATGTAAACTCATGAGTGATAATTGTGTTATTTTTGTGTGCAATAATATAGATATTTGTATGTATAATAGATAGTTCAATATGAGACATGCTCTTAAAGTTCAACAATTAACATGGGTATTCACCTATAGGGTTGAGTTTCAGTGTCCGACCAACTTTTGAACAAGAATTATATTTTAGTAAGCATGTCTTTTGGATTAATCACATTAGTATTATTTGGTTAACATTTCAAACTAGCTAATGTGTTTCATCCTCAGGGAAAAGGTGAAAAAATCTATAGATCCTAACGAAAAATAGCAAGAATGCATTAGAGTCCAGAATTAGTTGTCCGTTAAGAAATTTGTTTTTTATTTTTTTAATTTTAATTTCAATTCAAAAACTAGCCGTTATAAAGTATTCGTTAGATATATAATTATTTATTCATAATATTAAATATTATATATAAAATTAAATTGAATTAAAAACAATAACAAATTATTTATTAATACTACTAAATTATTATATATAATCATTTTTTACTTTAAAAAGAAATAACTATATATAACACATTTCATTTTTAATAAAATAAAATAGTTTATAGAAATAGAAATTATTTATTTATGTATTATTATTTATTATACTAACCTAATTATTATTATTTATTAATTAATTTTATATGAGATAATGTTTTTTAATAACCATTTTGTCTATAAAATGACGTCGAAATAAAACAAGTTAATAATTATCGACTAACTTTCTTTATATTCCTAAATAAATCAATAATTAGAAAACTTAAAAATAAAAATACTATAGCATTAACATCTATGATTACTCATTATTTCTTAAAGAAGAAAAAAAAGGACATAATCAGATAAAAGAGCTGGATCCATCTCTTACTCCAATTTTCCACCATCACCCTCTTGAATTGGTATCAATCTCAATAGGGATGATGGGTGGAAATTACTGAATTTCCATCCATCATCCCTATTGATATTAATATCAATCTCAAGAGGGATGATGGGTGGAAATTGAGTAAGAGCGGGATTCCAGCTCTTTTATCTTGATTAATCCCCTTCTTCTTTTTTTTAAAGATAATGAGTTATTTCATAGATGTTAATATTATATTTATTTTTATTGGGTTTCTAATTATTGATTATTTGAAATAGAAAAATAAAGTTTAGTCCATATTATTAACTTGTTTATTGACTTTGGTCATTTTTATAAACAAAAATGGTTATTTAAAACATTATCTCATAGAAAATTATTAGATAAATAAAATAAAAATTGGTTAATAAATAAAAATAAATCCTTATTGGTTATTATAATAAGTAATAATATATTAATAAATAATTTATATTTCTATTAATCTACTTTATTACCTATTTATGAAATATAAATAAGTTTTTACTATAATTTGAATTTTTATTTAAAAAAATGTTTTTTGTGATTTTAGAATAACAAATTTGGCTATATATATTATTTTTAGTGTATTAATAAAATAATTTGTTATTGTTTATAATAATTTAATTATATAATTATTTATATTATAATAATAATTAATTATTAACGGTTATTTTATAACAGCTAGTTTTTTGAATTGAAATTAAAATTAAAAAAACCAATTTCTTAATGGCAGTTTCTAATGGCTAATTTTGGGCTCTGATGCATCCTTGTTATATATTCATTAGGATCTATATATTTTTTCACCTTTGTCCAGAGGATGAACCACATTAGCTGGTTTGAAATGTCAACCAAATAATATTGATGTGATTAATCTAAAAGACACGCTTACTACATTATGGATCACAAAAGCCTAAGATCTAACCAGAATTATATTACACATTATTTTATCTAGCATGATATAAGCATTGTTAAGACACATAATCGACAACCATATTTCTGATGTGAGAAGAGTTGTATCACACATTATGCATCATAAGCTAATGGTGCCAACTAAATTCCATAACAGAGACATAAACTCATTGTATAAGCAATCATGAGAAGTACTTATCTTAGATGAAGTTGAGAAACTAAGTTTAGGACAACAACTCTCCATCCAACCGTAGACAAGTTGCATCCAAGTCTTCCTTGCAGTTGTCACCCCCAAGCTAGATTCCAAGGCTTGAGAAGGTTGCTCAAAGGACAAAATCAAATATACCAACTAAACCAGGGACTCTATAGGTCCAATCTATCTCCACCCGTCAGCTACCACAGGTAATGAGCCAAGTAAAGGAATCTAGAATTTTGTTACCTCGACCCTTCAGTCATAAAATGGCTCAAGCACAGGTCAGTCTAGGGAATCCAGAGGTCTGCTACCTCCACCCACCATCCAATAAGGGAGTCCAAATATATGACTCTCCACCCTCAGTCAACACCAAGGAATCTAGAGGCTTCACCTCTACCCTAAATTAGTTATTATAGTGGTTCCACCCAATGAAGGGAATCCATAACCTACTACTAAAATAATGAAAAAAATTAAAGGAGACTGGGATTTTCCTCTTACCGATAATCTAAGGAACAACCTCCACCTTGGTTGTCAAGGGAGTCTAGGGAAGACCATCTCCACCCTCCAAGCCCAGGGAATCCAGAGAATTTATATCCCCACTTGAAGAAATTTCCACAAGTTCTCCTTTCGCTCAACTAAGATATATTTCCATTTTTTTTGAGTTGTAGATGTGCAGGATGCAATGACTTCAGTTGTCTCTAACACATATCTTTGTAGTCTACTGCATAACATATAAAATTTACTGACAAGTTTCCCTCCAGGAAAACTACACTAGCGACCATGAATTTCAAGCACGATTTCTTGGAGTCCATGTTTTTAATTCCACCATTTATAAGCTATGTCCTTCAAGCTACTTGTGGTCTTAGCTTATCACTATTGTGATGGTATCTCCTCCACGTCCCCTGTACCAATGATTTTCTCCTTGCACCATTCTCTACAATTTATTTATGTTATGTTGTGTAATATAAGTGTTTATATATTTAGCTCCTCTTCTCTACCCAAATATCACTCCACATCAACACAATTTATCTACTCCCATTTGTGTTGGCATTATGTTTCTGGTATGGTTATATGTTACAGATGTTGTACTTGATGGAAACACCCATGGCATGGCTCTCAATATGATGAGAATTAAGAAGTACGCAGGAGAAAAAGTTCACGGAATTTTATGCAGA